>JAZGTJ010000266.1:39774-158003 GCA_036877575.1 Botia almorhae
GTTAAAAATAAAATACAAAATAATCAAATAAGATCAAGTCCTTTTCTTTTCTTAAATATTCAAGCTTATTTATTATATAAAGCCCTTTTGTAAATTTTCTGGAATAACTACCTATGTAAAAAACTATATCGTGAAAGATATCGTTACCGTGAAATAAAATTTCTCATACCGTAAAATACAATTTTGGTCATACCGCCCAGCCCTATTTGACAGTACAATAAAGGCGAGACAAATGATAAATAGGGCATTTATATATATATATATAAAATTGACAGAGTTTTATTTACAATCATGCTTTCGTCTGAAATGACTTACTGTCTATTCCAGCTTGTATATTTGAACAGTATGTGCAGTCTATACCAGAGCACCATGCCATCGTGGTTGAGTTACATGCGGGTTATAAATTAATAACACGTAATGGCTATTAATAAAGGTATAACAGCTAACATAGTGTGCTGGGGTAAGCGTAGTAAAGTGAATATCTATCCAATCAGCAACGAGTAAAACTTGCTCAGCAAGACATGGAGCCAGCTCAAAATACCAATTTTTAAAAGGTTCTATCACAATAACCATTAAATTTAATGTGTAAATAGTTAAGCAAGATAAACCGGTTGTTGGCGACTGAGAGACAACGCTCTCTTACCTTGTAGGGGGACGTTTCTATTCTCTCCCCAAATAACACCTGTCCAAGGTTCTCCGAAGGCCTTTTTTCGTTGGTGTCTTTGCAGAAATCAAACCTGCAAAATGAATTCGCTCACTAATCAATTCGTATAATGAAATACAGATATAATGACGCTTACATTGTAATCACACATACTTACGCGTCATATTCATAAGGCAGAACCGATTCCACAGAATCTAGTCTGTTCACATACATCTGGATCTCAGTCTATTGGAATAACACAGCATGCGAGTGGGGAAATTAATAACACAGCCATTTGATACAAGCTTGTGATTGCTAAACAAACATGACATGTACTGATACAAAAACATGAGTTTGCACTGGAGAGGATCCTAAATGACCTAGACATTTCTTACTGGCTAACAATAGTTCATTGTGTAATGAGCTAACTGACCGGATGCATCACCAATAATGCCATAAAAGCTCACCTGACATTTTTCCGCATCTCCTTCCGAAGCTTTCTCACAGAAACTGACTGGTGCTAAACCCGGAAGGTAGAATCCAGCACATGAGCTGATCGCTATTAAACTCCACGCAAATATACGACACGGATTCGGTGACTTCATTTTGTCAGGCCAGTTTCCTAATTCCGATTTACCCTGTTGGAGAAAACCATATAACTAACCGTTGACAGTTCAGGAAAAAATTAGGCTACCACGACAACAAGTCCGCAGCAGCCTCTGATTCAACGTTAGTATCACTTCCTCGCTGTGCGTGAAGTCCCGCCCCCTAACATATTTCAACGTCACTTCCTCGCTGTGCGTGTAACCCCGCACCCGCGTGTTTTCTCTTGTGTCCCTGTAGATATAATTTCATATATGCACAGACTATTTTTTGTATAAACGTTAAGAAAATTTAAGGATTTTGGAGATCGCATAAGGATGCACAATTCTGAGATGTGATAATAATGAATATTATACATGCACGTATAAATACACATCACACATTGTATACATACTTAAACGTGTGTGCTACATGTGTCACACATTTATTTATACGGATAATCCCTGTGTATGATCGGTTAATGTAACAGTTAAACTACTAAGAATACGAATATAAAGAAGTAAGACGTAATAGTAAATTTGAACTAGTTTGACAAGTTACGTGATAGACAGACGTACTCCAGCCTCTGACAGAAATTTATTAAATGAATTAACTATTGAAACGCCGTTCGTTTTATATTTATGGTCTTGTAATATGGAATCAATGACTGCGCTTTACAGAAATAACTATAGATGGCGTTAAAGACTTTAAACTGTGAAAGTTCCCCCTCCTACCACAGATAAAGAAGCTGTGCTGGGCGGACCGAAACGCACGAGATTCATATAAAGCAGCAGACGTTTTTGTTTCTGTCTTTCGAGCCTGCGGTGAGTACGTGTTAATCTGTGTCCGCAGTTCATTCTCATGGCATGCCGTTGGTTTATCGATAAGCAATACTCATAACGCATACATATTAATACCCTTAACCTTTTGCATTGCTGTATATAAATGTAATATTAACAGCTGAAACGGCCTTGTTTAGCTAGAAGAAAACAAAATACGATTTGAGCGCCGTGTTGAGCTTGAAACATGCGGTTTTAATCGATTGTGTATTACGATCTGAAAGGGGTTTTCAGTAACTGTTTTTTGTGGCTTTTGGAGTATCTTGATTAAACGTGTGTAGCACGTTGGCCCGATGAGGTCTTCGACCGCTCCATCTGCCAATAGGCGTCCGCCATTTTGTGTAGCATGGTTTAAAAATTCAGGTAAATGCGTAATGTAAACGCAAAGCGGTCTGTCGAAAGGGTTAACATCTTCTGAAACCAATAACTTATAATACATAATAACTTGAGTGATTATATTGGTGGCGCTCACGGGTGACAGTAGTCATGTGCGCTAGTGCTAGCATAGTTGGTTATCTAAGATAATTGCGACATTAAATGTATTTTTCTATCATTAGGTTTCTAACTCGCTTAGGTTTTGCAGTTACTCACGTCATAGACTGGACTGCTCTTTCGCGATGTTAAATGTATGTTTTTCCTCTCCGTGTGCAATAGCAGAAAAACATGGCGGAGGCAGACCGACCAGGGAAGCTGTTTATCGGCGGCCTCAACACTGAAACCAGCGAGAAGGTGCTCGAGTCATATTTCAGCAAATTCGGCAGAATATCAGAGGGTAATTGCAGTTTAATATGGGTTGGATTGTAGAAATCATGTCTCTCTCTGTCTTAAACAACTTTAGACTCCAGAAGTTCTAGGTGCCAAAATTCAACTTAATTTAATAAATAAACAATACAGTCAAAAGATTGCAGAACGTTTTCAATCACAGCTTTTAACCAGTGACCTCATCTTTTATGGTTCATCTTTAAACCCTCCACGACTATTAAAGTGTTTTTTCTTTACACATACAGTATATTTTTGTGTAGTTTGATAATAATTTACTCAAAGAGACCAAGAAACTGTAGGTGTAACTAGGTGTTACCATTTAACCATGAATGAAATTTAACTACTGACCCAGCTGTGCTTGCACCTTTATCAGGTAGAGAGCTGGGAAAATGAAAAGTGATATCAAGCAAGATGTATTATAACGGATTAATTGTTGCCAGAGTTTGGTGACTAGAAGATGAATTGGTAGCTACCTGGTAGTCATTGGTTAAAGTTGTTGGTTAAACAACATAAAACATACAAAGTTTATTGTATTGTCAGTCAAATTTTTGGCACCTGAAATCCCCTTGATTTGTCAACTATTGGGGTTCAAAGACAATTTGTAAATGAACACAAGTTTCACCATGTATTTTATGCTCTCCTGCCTTTTGCAGTTCTGTTGATGAAGGATCGTGAAACGAACAAATCCAGAGGTTTCGCTTTTGTAACGTTTGATAATCCTGGTGACGCTAAAGATGCGGCAAGAGAAATGAATGGCAAGGTGTGTACCAGTGTGAACTTCACGTTTGTAAGCTGTGATGATGACTCGTGGCAATGATTGTTTGAACTGATGTAGCCCACAGTTTGTCCTCTAAGAAGTTCTGAGCTTACATAAAAATGCGCACAATGCATGTTTTCTGTTTTTTTTGTTTTCAATTTAAGATCGATATTTAAAAAAAAATCTTTATTCTGTTTTCAAGCCCCTTGATGGAAAACCTATTAAAGTAGAACAGGCCACAAAGCCCCAGTTTGAGTCTTCAGGGCGTCGTGGGCTGCCACCACTTCATTCACAGAGTCATGGTCCTGCCAGAGTCCCACGGGGGTCCCGAGGAGCACCAAGCGGAATGCGGGGACCACCAAGCAGAGGTAACATTCACAGTTTCGGGTTTTAATTGGAGTGGATTTTTTTACAATGCAATGATGAGACACTTTTGATGATCTATTTGAACTGATTGTCCTCTAAGAAGTTCTGAGCATCTGCTGGATATGCATACTGTCTGCTAGAACTTTACCGAGATAACGTAGGAATTGTAGAACCCTTTTTTAAAGGGATGTCATCCAGAGGTCCACCTCCGATGAAGAGAGGTCCACCAGTGCGGAATGGAGGGCCTCCACCCAAGAGATCTGCACCCTCAGGGCCAATGGACAGACGCGAGTTCGGTTGGTAAAATTTTATTTTTTGTGCGTTTATATATTTATAATATAAATAAAGTTTTCTGAGACTTAAAAAAATTCTCCATGTGTTTTAACAGCACCAATGTCAAGAGACCGAGACCCATATGGTCCTCCTCCCCGCAGGGATTCGCTGATGTCAAGAAGGGATGACGGTCCTTCACTACGTGATGACTACTACAGTACTAAAGACAGGTCAGGTGACATGTAGAAGCATGAATAATGTAGTGTTTAGTCTGTATTTAACGTTTTAACTCACAAGCCATTTACCGTCTGCAGTTATTCCAGCCGCGACTACATGAGCTCGCGTGACACTCGGGACTATGCGCCTCCTCCACGAGACTACCCATACCGGGAGTATCCAGCCCATTCCAGTTCCAGGGATGAATATGGGTCAGCATCCAGAAGCTACAGGTGCGTTAACTCCCCAAAATATTCTCTTGGGATTGCAATCAAAAACCAAGTCAAAGCAAGTGGAAAGGTGGAGAGACTAAAACAGTTGTGCAACCCTGTTCTGTATTAAAAGCTATGGATTAGCTTTTAGCCTGGGTTGCAGGATAATTATGGAGGGAGAGAACTTGAACCTAACATTTCTTTGTTTTTTTAGTGATCGTGATGGTTATGGTGGTGGACGAGAGCCCAGGGGTTATATGGAGCGACCCAGCACAGGCTCCTACAGAGAACCTTATGATGGTTACGGTAAGAATCTTTCAGTTTGGAAACCGGGTGAGGGGTCCACTTACACCGTTCGTTATGCACTTGGAAAGGGCTGCCTTGTGTGATTGGCCAAAAAGTGGAAACCTCAAATGTGGTGTGTTCATCCTGAGCATTCTAAACAAAATCGCACCAACATGGAAGCAACTCCTGCAAGCTGCGTTTCACCTCCCAAACCTTTGAGTCGTTCCGGTAGCTCTGTCTAAACAACCAAGAGAGAGAAAGTACTTAATCTACAGTCTAACGTCTGGAATTCGATACCAAAGGAAAATGCATTTATTCCACAATGGCACTCTAAAGGGCTCTGATTGCGCAATTGTCAACACTGGGGTTGGGTAGTTTAGTTATGTAGTCACACCTAGAACCAAAGAGGTCCAAATTTATTTGTCCCCATGTAGGAAGTTACAACCTTAAGACAAACATGATGCACATTTGGGGAAATGGGCACTTGACAACGCAGTATCATGCAAAGAATGTGTAAGTAAATGTTGCCAATTACATGACCCGTTGACCCTGCAGGTAACTCTCGCAGCGTCCCACCCTCAAGGGGTCCCCCTCCGTCCTACAGTGGGAGTGGTGGAAGCAGTCGTTATGACGACTATGGCAGCAGTTCCCGAGATGGATATGGCAGTCGCGACAGTTATCCCAGCAGTCGAAGTGACCCGTACTCCACTAGTCATGGTGACAGAATGGGTAGGCAAGAGCGGGGACCGCCCCCTCTTGAAAGAGGCTATCCTCCTCGAGAATACAGCAGCTCAAGCCGCGGGGCACCTAGGGGGGGTGGTCGTCGTGGAGGCGGGCGGCCAGAGAGAGGAATGGCACGGAGCCGATACTGAGATGGACTAAAAAAAAACTGTTCAACGTACAAAACAAAATGCATTTTTTTTTTAACTGATTTCAAGCTTTAGTTTTTAAGTTGTTCAAACTTGTGATTGTGCCCTCCCCTTTTTAAATGTAAAATTTGCTTCTTTTTTTTAGTAGCACTGTTGCAAATTTAAACGTCCTTTTTTTTGTATAAAAACAGTGATTGTTAACGGCATTGCACTGAAACATGGCTTTCATTGACCAATAAAGTTTTTAATCAAAGATTGAGCAACACCGTGTTCAAGGAAATGAGAAACTTGAACTCTAATTCAAATCGAATAATCAAATCTCATTTTCAGTTTTCCATGATGAATGGCTCAAAATGGCACTTAATAATCTAATACAGATGCTAATGCAAAATATTCATGTTGATTGTACAACGGTTTGGAGGCAGGACAAATGTCACTTTGTTCCCCAAACTCTGGATGCAGTTTTCCTCCGTGCAAATGGATCCTTCATCGCAAAGCCTAAACACTGACTGCTTGCATCAACCAATCCAAAGACAACCAAAATGCCAGAAACAATTCAACATCAGAGATAAAACTTGTCAACAGCTGGTAAGCAAAGCAAACCTTTTCTGGTATGTTAAGTCTCAGTGGTTTCCTTGCCTTTACAAATGCAATCCTGCTATCTAAAACGTTTTAGTATTTGCAACAATTAAAACATCACCTCTGCCTACAAAGGAGTCTATCAGTTCCAACCACTGGATCACTAAGTTTAGGAACTCTTAGTTTCTAAAACAGATAATTTTGCACTAAAGGAGAAAATGTCTGGATTTTTTGCCCCTTCATCACCTTTCCCCCTTTTTTAAATGAAAGATTGCCCTTAAAGGATTTTTAAGATCAATCTCTTCAATGGATCTGTACCTACAGCAGAATGTAAACCAAATAGCTACAGAACTAACTGAAACCTTACGATGCTCCTTTTTTGAAATTGTCCATTCCCCTAGTGTTAGAAACCAGAGCCTCTCGCATCATGCCGATTCTAGCAAAAAGGAGACCACATGGAGAAAACCGGAACCTATCAACAAGCCTGGGAAACCATTCCGATTGGATGGAGTTCTTGTTGTAAAACCTAGTTTTAATGTATTCTCCAATCAGCTGTAACTGTTTGCTGAATAACTGTTTTGTTACAGGATAACGGAGGATTCGGAGTCTGATGATGATCCGTCATGTGTAGAGCAACACCTGCTGGTCTTGGTGAAAAAGATGCATGTGTTCCTGTATTAATAAACGGGTACGCTTATGTTTAAGTGCATAATAAATTTGTAAAGTTTCATGTATTTCTATACAACTGACCCGTTTTCTTCCTGTTTATTCTCATCCAGAATATCCAGTTTCATTGGCGACTGTTGTCAAGTCAGGCTGGTGTCGTGTAGGTGGAGCCTTTGGGATGCTACGAATGAACGAAATGGTTTTGAAAGAATTTGCGATGTTGTTTTTTTAAATAAATTAAAGTGAACGTGTACCTCATTTCTTTGTTTTTAATTTCAATACATTAAAATTCATTACCCCGTATAGTGCTGCGACCACGACGTGCGTTTTCAAATTTCACGAGAGCGCAAAATGAAGCCATACAAACAGTTTTACCGCACTGACGATTTACAGTGTCTTAATAAAACGTCTTTTATAAAGAGGCTTTGTTAGTTTCAAGGCAGACGTCCGCTAAAGAACTTCCTTGTGGGTCTGAATGGTCGTTACCGCTGCTAAAGCAGAAGCGCGACGGATGTGGCGAGCATCTCAACACAAGAATACGGAGTTGGACGAGTCAGGGTGCGATACAATCCTAAATTATGAACCCGGAGGAGCAGACCGTTACCTGGCTGATAACTTTAGGCGTGCTCGATTCCCCTAAAAAGAATATCGCTGATCCGGAGGAGTTTTTGAAAACGTCTTTAAAAGATGGGGTCGTTGTGTGTAAACTTATGGAGCGTTTGCTACCTGGACCCATCATAAAGGTAACCGCATCCGCGCACACATCTCTGGTTAAATGGTAACAGCCTTAAAACGATATTTTTCATTTAATGCATAAGCATCTATTAAAGCCCCGCGGCACTGAATGATCGCGATACCCGCTATGATGATAATCGTTGTCACAAGTTAAGTGTTTTCTGTTTGATCTTAAGTGTAGTTTTAAAAGCTGGGAAACAACATGTTGAATTTGTCTATTCGCGACAATTGAACCGTGATAAAGAAACTTCCTGTTAAACGAGGGGAAAAATGTTCCGCATTCTCAAACCAATAACTATTTCTCTTCAGAGAATATGCTGCATTTGTATACAAAGCACTGAGAACATTTGTACAAAGCAAGTTTTCGTTTTGGCCAAAGTCGTTTTGAACGGTCAAATCTTAGATGGATGCATATCCGCATGTATCCGCTGCTAACTGTCAATACTGGTAACTCCCACCCCCCTTTTCCTCGCATAGATCCCTAGTTATATAACATTTATCTTAATTTTATGCTGACTACGTTTTTATGAAAATAGTTTTAGTTTAAATGAAAGCACGTTGCTTGTAAAAGTTTATTTGGGTAAAGGGCTATTAAACCCTAAACCTATGCAACCAGAAATACATATATATGTGATGCTGTCGTGGCGATTTCAACTATGTATTTCTGGTTGCAGGTATCCATTTGTAGCCCAAGCGGTCCGTTTTAGAGGCTTGCTAAGCTCATATCGTCACTTCCTCCAAAATATCTTTTCCTGGTGCTGGAGGCCCTGAGATCTAGTGTAGATACGGACTGTATGTGTGTGTGTGTGTGTGTGTGTGTGTGTGTGAACGTGCACGCAAGGAAACAGTTATGTTAACTGAACGGATATGTTGTTTTGCCTGTGATATTGGACAGGGGCGCACGGGTACTCAGTGGCTAGTAGGCTAGGCTGACATTTCTTTCCAAAAACAAGATCTTTGTGCTCTTCGTCGCTTCTTTGCGTTGCCACAAAGTTGAGATGTATTACACGCTTGTTCTTTCATTGCTTTCAGTATTGTGCTGATCCCCGATGCGAAGCGGATTGCATTGCAAATATCCTGGGGTTCCTAAAAGGATGTCAGTCACTCAGGGTTGAGGTAAGATCATTTTGCGCATGGATCATAAAAATGTAACGTTTTTGTTAACGCGGGGGGTCATGTCTTTCAGATAGATCATTTATGCTTGAGGGGCTGTTGGATATGTATTATTTTTTTAGCCGACACAGATGGTCAGAGTTTGGGTCTCACAGATACCTTAAATCTGTTCTTTCTGGTTGGTGTAGTGTGTATGGCATACACATGGTAGTTTTCGGTAGTTGTTTTTCACTGTTAAAGCTGTACGCATCGGGTTTGTGAACGCATGCTTTATTTTTTGTTTTGCACGTCTGATCTGATTTTACATGTCAGTAAACAAAACGTTCTTTCACATGTGCATGTCATTGTATTGAATGCCATTGATTATTATTAATAAAACGTGAGTTTCGATCTGTAGTCAGGAAGACTCTGAGACACTATGTATTTAAAATATGTATTTAAATGCATAATATCAATAAAGAGTAGGACAGCTAATGGTCAATATAATTCAACATATCTGATTCATGCTAATGCAAATATGTAAATATCAGACCAATACAGCACAGTTATTGGCCAGGGTGAATCATTTCAAAATGGCCAGATATGGACCGATTAATCGGTCTGGCTGATGATTATCAGCCTATCATTATAAAAGCAGTCTTGTTACATAAGCGTTATGCTGAGATGAGCGTCAATGCTGGAAATGAATTGAATTGAATGAATTCTCTGCAGCAGCTTCACAGGGTGGGCTTAGGCTGTGTGTAGCTGGGACATTTGTGTTTAGAGGAACTGGTCTGTGAAACACCCAGTGGACATGTGGCTAAACATATCATGTGACAAACCTGTCAGTCACAAAACTTTCACTTCCGCTTACAAAGCAGTTGTAAACAAGAAGAAACGTACCATGACCCGTCCAGAAATGGTGATTTTAAAAAACAAATGTTTGAAATAACGTCAACGTATATTCTGTAAAAAATGCAAACGTCCACAAAACCACAATCTAAATAAAGCTGCGTGTTCATGTGCGCACGCATCATTCCGCAGTGGTCTGTAATTTTACAACAGGTATTTGAAAAATCGCCTCACTCCAGTCACCAGCGCTAAACAGTGTTTGATCAGATACTGCCGCTTGCATTGCTGCGTAAACTCTCTCATGTTTAATTGAAAATGTGAAACCTCACCCTTCACAAGACAGAGGATCGCTGTCTGCACCCAGTGAATGCCCAGGACTGCAGGATCACATGACAAAGCAGCAGATTAATGAATTGCTTGTGTCTACATCTCAATGCCCACGGCATTGAAGATCTTTCCTTAACCAGTGTTGTTGTTGTGTGGTGGATGAACACCTGATTATCTTCTGGTTTCTGATCTGTTTCTGCTTCACAGCGCTTTTGTCCTGACATGATGTCTTTTGTTCTCAGGGCTTTGAACCACAGTGCTTGTACACGGGGGAGAACTTTGGCAAAGTTCTGTCAACGCTATCGGCGATAAACGTCGCCACTCAAGGTAATTGTTAATGATATGGACATGCGGTTTAATTGTTCTTTATGTTTTCTCCACCTGTGTTCTCATCAGTTTGCGTTCTGCTGTATGTCAGTGGTTCTCAATCTTGGTTCTTAAAAGTTCCACTTCCAGTCAAATCAGAACATCCAAGTAGCACCCAGTCTCAAAGTTCCCGTTTAAGTTTTTTACTTAATAGAAACATTAGCAAAACATTCTTGCAGCCTAAAATTGTTAGCTGGAATGGTTCCCGCTGGTCCTTCATGAACTACAAAGAATGTCTGTGTTTACAAGCTGTTAGCATTTTGGGCCCTCCATAATCACTCGACATTATGTTAGTGGGTGAAATGAACCGTGTTTTCCTGCCGCATATTCCCTGAAGACCTATAGCTCTCTGTCCTCCTTCAACCCCACACCATCAGCAGCATTGTTTTCCTCAGTAAATATCGTTAGATTTGGAAAAGGTTCAGTAAACATCTTTTGATTCCACTATTAAGTGTATTTTTAGAAGCGTGCAGAATATGGTCAGGCTGGATATCACATGTCCAGGTTAATCTCTTGTGAAATACCCAGCAGGCCTTTTAATTCAGTTGAAGAGCACTGTAAGCAGCAGATACAAATCACATTTTTGTGAGGATAAGGATGACTGACCGCTTGTATTTACTCTGGGGGACGTGAAGAGATGGTCTGGTGCTTTGCCTGCATTTGTGTCTTTTAGCTGCAGCTGCTCTCAGCTACTGGAGGCAACAGACAGTTGCTTTTCGCAGGGCCTGTCTGGGCAGCTGACTGCAGCTGCATCACTGTGAGGAATCCATGAGGCATGCAGCTGTTCGCAGTGTTTGCTTCCTTATAATGCATTTCCCACAGTCCTCCGAGGTTTTCCCCCTTTAGGTCTTTCCTGTGATCGCGTAAGTCATTCTTCATTCCCACTGGGCTGCTTCGCAACAGTCTAGGGGACAGTTGTAGCCTAATGGTTGGGGAGTTGGACTTGTAACCCAAAGGTTGCAGGTTTGAAACCCAAAGGTTGCAGGTTCGATCCCCAATGCTGGCAGGAAGAAATGTAGAGAATAACCTCAAAAATTCACCTTTTGGGTTTTATAAAAGAGAAATGTCTTGTTTGGACCAACATATGAGAAAACAACGAGAGTTTTCATTTTTGAGAAGATTGTTCTTTATCAAAGCTTGGAACCACTGGACTGTTTAACATTCCAAACTGCTTCCAATCTTTTTATTTAATCTCATATATAGTTTAAACACAAATGTAAAGGTTGCAAAGCTTTTTGGGAACATTTTGTAGTCAGATTAAAGAGATGTGCCTTCTCTGAAGTGTCACACAGATTAAACAGGGGCGGATGGATTTAACTGGATCTGTTTAGATGACCTTTGTGATGAAAACAGAAAGTACCTCACTCTGGAGTGTGTTCAAATCGGAGAAGACATTCCCTGGCTTGGCCTTATCTGAATTCTGTGGAATGCTTGGAGCATGTTCACACACACTGTGTACGGTGTGGGTGTTTGGAGAAGGCCTGCCGTGAAATCCAGTTGACATGCTGAGCTTTTGTTATGTAGATGGAGTGGGCAAGAGTAACGCTGTGTGAGTCAGTGAAGATCTGTCGGACCCTAAGTTCAGCAGAACCCTGATTAGTTTGGTCTGCATACTGCATCCCTCTTCATACTTCATCATTCTCCTGTTGTAAGGAGAAATGTGTTACTTACAACAAGTTAATACATGCTAATTTATGTTGCGCAATGATTTGACGAGCTGATCTGCGGTGTGCGGCGTGTGACTGAATATCCTGCAACAGGCTTAAACCGATAGTTGAGAGGTGAAATAAAACAACCATCCTGTCATTGTTAACTCCCCCTCATGTCATTCAAAACTCGTGTCGCTGCTTTGTTTTGTAAAACACAAATCTAGACATTTCTGGCTTTGGTTAGTTGGTTAGTTTTGTGCGAGTACATACTTCATATTTTTATTTATTTATTGTATTTATTTCTTTAAATAGAAGTACTGAAATGTCAACGACTTTAAACGGAAATAAATGTTGTATTGTCAAATCAAATGAAGTGGTGCTGAAGTTCAAACAAATATACACGTATGCTTATTAGCAACACTGTCATTTATGAGGTTTAAACGTCCATGAATGCTTGCCATATTATCTGGACATAAAACATGGTGTGACATTAAATCATATGCTAGAACAGTAATTACCAAGTCACACTGTGATAAAGCAGACACTGTAATATGTAGACTGCAACAACATTGCATCATGCATGTCACGTTGCATTAGATGCATGTCAGCCATGCAGGTTCCAAAAGGTTTTCAAGTGTAACAGACCATGCTGAAATTTAGAGAGCGCACACGTAAAATAACATCGCCCTTCAGTAGCCTTGAGGACTGTTTATATACATCAGTAGGTGTATAATCTTTTATATATGTAGAAAGCTTTCCTATAGCTCAGTGGTTAGAGCATGGCGTTAACAATGCCAAGGTCATGGGTTCAATCCCAGGGATTGCACATACTCTGAAACAATGTATAGTATAATGTAATGTAAGTCGCTTTGGATAAAAGCGTCTGCCAAATGCATAAATGTAAAATCAATAAAATAATTGTATACTTTATACACCGCTGTCAAAAAGTCTCAGTACTGCACACAGTTCTGGAGTGCAAAACGTTTTTTGTTATAATCTTTTATTTTCTTTACTTTTACAACTTTCTTTTATATTCAGATCGTACCCCGAACAGATCATGTCCACAGCCCAGTGCTGCGGCTCGTAGCTCGTCAAACTTCTCGCGAGCTGCTCCCACCTCACGGTCCAGCAGGCACCTGCGCAGGCAGTCGAAGGTGGTGGTAAGACATCACACAGGTCTACACTGCATGCACTTGTGTATCGCATACAAGACGCCACACTTCATGTATGTATCAGAGAAGCTGATCAACAGCAGCTGCTGTATTCGCACATCACAGTTAAACAGTTACAGTTCAATAACAGTGACAACATACTTTATGATGCATGTGTTGCGAGTTAGTAACAATTTTGCTACCGTTTTCTTTAATATTTGAATGTTATGCACTTAATACTATAGATGACTGCGGTCTTAACATTTATCAGGAGCTTGCTCGGAATTATATGATTTTTCCTATATGATGCTACCGTTAAATGCTTTAGGTTTGTATAGATTATGATTTTTCTTGGACAAATTTGGTGAAACGAATGTGATTTTATCTCTGTGTTGTTCAGTATAGTAGTACTCTGTGTAGCAGTATTATTAAAATAGGCGCTAGTTTTACACGTATTTTGCAAACCTTATTGAGCCTTCATCAATCAGAGATTTGGGCCGTTGCTGATCTGTGCAGGAAATGTCGGAGAATGGAGGAGGTGGGCAGCTGGTGGTAAAGGCTCGCTTCAATTTCAAACAGAACAATGAGGACGAGTTGTCTTTCAGCAAGGGTGAGCTCATCCACGTTACACGCCAGGAGGAAGGTGGATGGTGGGAGGGAACCCTCAACGGCAGGACCGGCTGGTTCCCTAGCAACTATGTACGAGAGGTCAAGCCATGTGGTGAGTGGGCAACCCGACATATTCTCTTACATTAGTTAAAAATGTTTTGCCTAAAAGGGAAAAAAACCAAAAGGGATAGTTTACGCAAAGTTGAAAATCGTTCCAATTTCAACTTGAAATTGGAAAATTTCAGGTTCTTAACCACTAAGATATTTCTCAAAATATCTTCTTTGGTGTTCCACAGAAAAAAAGTTTTTAGGTTTGGAATGACAAAAATGTTCATTTTTGGGTTAACTGTGCCTTTAAGCAATAAATGACAGGGCAAATGGATCACTTGTACATAAATTAATAGGTCAATATATATATAGCCCCTGTAGTCTGTGGTGCAGTTGAATTGCCCCAAAAAATGTCCTTTTTTTTCAGACAAACCCGTATCTCCGAAGGCAGTTAAAGGATTTGACGTACCTCAGCTGACTAAAAATTATTACAGTGTGGTGAGTCCTCTTAAGTACTTGAACAAATGGCAGGCGTGTCATAAAGGAGGTTTTCAGGAAGAACGTTTCATATTGTTGATGTTTGTGTCTCAGATTGTGCGCGACATCTTGGAGCACGAGAGGGAGTTTGTCAAAGAACTGCAAACTTTGCTCGGCTGCTACCTGCGCCCCCTACAGGCCAGCGACAAGTAAGGAAGCAATACGTTACCGTGGATACAGGGACCCTTTGAGAGCAAAGCCAATTGACGTTTTAGAGAAATGGGTCGTCAATAAAAAGCTGTGCACACAGTGAATCTTCTGTCACTTTTTCTGCAGGCTGTCCAGTGCGGACTGTTCCAGCCTGAATGGGAATTTAGAAGATGTACTCTGTTTTCAACAGGGCCTGTGTCTCGCCCTGGAGGAGTGTTCAAAGTAAGAGCTGTATTTCAGCATGTAAAGGGCTCCTCTAACTACACATAATCCTGGGTTAATGTCTATTAAACCCCAGGTAAAGGACAGTTTTATCCCTGGGTTAGGCAATGTTGCACACTCGCAATTTTAAAAGGGGGTTAGCATGCGTGTATGATGCGCTTTTTCCTATGGGCAAAGCGTGCTGAAGGAACGGCACCATCTAGCGGTGACTTCAAGTATTTATTAATATCCACGTTTAGACGATGTAGGTGACTTAGCGCATTTGACTTTGTTTTTTCCTTTAGGTTACCAGAAGGCCAGCAGCGCATTGGGGGTTGTTACTTAAACCTGATGTGTCAGATCAGAACACTCTACCTGGCTTACTGCTCCAGTCATCCCTCTGCAGTGTGTGTACTGACTGATCACAGGTCAGTGTTTATACAACCACTCCTGTTTTCAGCCTTTGCATGCAATTTGTTCATCAGTCTGACAATGACATGAAATTTGCATGAAGGATCAGTCAATGGCAGGAGTCTGGGGGAGGGACTATCAGTTTTTGAACAACGGCAGATGGATGGACATTTTAAGATGCAATCCGTATTTTTTGCCTCTCTACCGCCATCTCTGTTTGAAACATAAAAGTGCATATTTTTATGTAATGCCTTTTACGTATTTTAAAGCCAAATGAAGCCAAACTGAAATTTCCTGGGAAATTAGACCCGACAGCTCAAATTCCAAATCATTGCTATAAACTTACCATTGGAATTGTGGGTAAGATTGGGAGACCGTTTTAAACACTCATCTGTTACATACTTGCTCAATAGCTAACTTTCGTTCGTTTTTAACCAAAACGTTACATATCGCAGTTTAAGTATGTGTTAAATTTGCGTTTTTTTAATCATTTTTCTAAAATAGAAAAATAACCACCAGCAGGTGTCACTGTTAAGCTTTGACTTTTTATGTGGCTCTCTGTGGTTAGTGAGCAAACAAACAAAATCTCTCGTTTGATGGCAGATTATGCTGCTGCACATTTCCGCCTCAGCATTATATGTTAAAACTCACTGGTATTTAAAAACATACACACTTCCTGTAGGGTGAGCTACATCAAACCTTCTGTTAGTTTTCTCCTTCCACCTCTGAATGCTCCACAGCATAAGGAGAGAGTGTACAGTCAAACCTCGCACAGGAAGCAGCGCTAACCCAACAGGATATCTATAGCTGTGGTTATGCTGATGGAGGCAGAACGCGCACGCTTGATTTCACTGCTTGTTTACTTGCATGTCACTCTGCAACATGTTGCAGCATTTTCCACCATGCAGTCACAGCGCGTGTTGGGATGATTCATCTTTAGTCTAACTGCAGTTTATCACAGTTCAGCATCTAGTGATGCGTACACTTCACACGCACTCTGACACCTTCCTCAGCTGTCATTGTTATGGTTTTGTGTAAAAGTGATTGTTGTCATGCTGTAAATAGATTAAAGCCCAACTGACTGTGTACATGAGCACATTTCACTTTAATTACACAAAGGTTTTCATGCTGTACCACTATTGGAATGTATCGACATATCTGTGTGTGTCTGTATATACATATGTGTATATAGATTACTGTTTACTGTTGGTCAGAAGGTTATAATGTTGGTCAGTAACTGGCCAATTACTGTTGGTCAAAAGGCTATATATCTATATATTATATGTCTCTTTCTCTCTCTCTCTCCATATATATATATATATATATATATATATATAGACATATAGACATATATAATATATAGATAGAATAAAACTATATGTGTATACAAATATATATGTACATATATACATACATATAGTTTGGCATAACAAGAAATACGTTTATTCATTATAAAAATAACCAAAGACCAAAATATGTCTAGATTTTTAGTTGTTTTAGCATATTGTAATGCTTGGATTGTCTTATTTCAAATCATTTTGAAACCCCCTTGAAAGTTGGCTGAGGCCCCTGGTGGGCCCCTGGTTAAAAAACATTTGATGGTAATGTGTATTGTTCAGATAAAGTAAGACAAGCACCTTTTTAAACAAATCAGTGTTCTGTTATCACCTTGTACAGTGAGGAGCTGGATAAGTTCATGGAGAGTCAGGGTGCCACTGCTCCAGGTATCCTGACACTGACCAGCAGCCTGAGCAAACCCTTCATGAGGCTGGAGAAGTACCCAACCCTCCTGCAGGAGCTGGAGAGGCACGTGGAGGTAACAGCCAGGCACAAACTCGAGCCTCATGGGCAGTTATACAGCTGTGAGAGTTTTCATCACCAATAATGTTTACAAATGTCCTCTTTTTCCTCCAGGAAGCCCATCCGGATTACAGCGACATTCTGAAAGCAACGGTTGTTTTGAAAAATCTTGTGGTATGTTACAGTTTTTCTTACGTTTTTGCTGTTTGAGTTTTAGCCTGGTGCTTCTTTGACATTTAAAGCTTTTTATATGTGTTCTCATTTCTGGCATTTCTCTGTTTTGACCAAACTGAAACGTTTTGCACCTTTCGTGGTCTTTTCCCAGCTAACATTTTTAGGTTGTAGGAACGTTTCCATAATGCTTTTATTAGTTAGGAAAACATTATTCAAACTTTATAAATTCTGTAATGTTTTTAAAAACGTTCCACTAGCAACTTTATAAAAAAACATTTTAGATATATGATATATAACATTGCTAAACTTTCTACTAACTTTACTGCAAGTTTTTTGGATACTTGAACTTTGAGAGAAATTCTAGAGAACGTTAGCCAATGTTCCAAGTACGTTGCCTGTTAGCTGGTTCCCCTGTAATTGCCTTTAACCCTTCTGACTAAACCACGCAGCCGGTTCGCTGCTCTTTTCAGTTTGGTGGAGATTCGTCTGTGACATGAAATGTAAAAGCTGAGGTTTTCTGTAAGATGTGCTCTAAAGAAAGACAAGGAATGGATGAGTCACTCTGTAGACAGAGGCCTCTCAGGTCAAACGTCTCAGAACAGCTCAGTCAGTTACAGTAGTGGGTAATTTCTGTTCTGTGGAACCGTTCTGATGTGCTTCTGATTTGGTCTTCCACCGTGTCTTTTTATTCTGTTACCTTTCCTGGTGGTTGCCAATAAGATTTTCTGCGCGTTATTTTAAGGCGCTTTGGTAAGAAAAGTGTCGGCTTGGAACAGAAATGTCATGTGTTGTGAAAACTGCAGTCTGGTAGAGAAATAGCTACCTTTTCTCATTTATTATTATTATACGTTCAAAAACATGTTTTTTTGTTGTCGATTAAGATTGCGAAATTAAAACTTGCAGCCACCCCTTCAGCCCATTCAGTTCATTTTTATTATTTAGCTATAATTCAATATTGGACTACCGTGATTCACAATTGTTTCGCTATGATTCATAATATTTGCTCCCTAATATTATGAATCAGCTCATACAGTATATGATCCACTTTTGTTTGACTCCTTGTATTACATTCATGTTGACACAGTGTAACTCAGTAATTCTTGTTTTATTGAATAGATCTGACCTGTCTGTTTATTTCAGACTCAGTGCCAAGACCTGCGCAAGAGAAAGAACCTGGAGTTGCAGATCTTGTCGGAACCCGTGCGAGGTTGGGAGGGCGAGAGCATGAGGTCACTGGGTCAGGTGGTCTACATGTCACAGGTCCACATGCAGAGCAGCTCAAACGAGGTAAGGAAGAGGGTGCAAGGAGGCACGGTGGCAACCAAACTCGACCTCACACGTTACTCTCACAGCTGTGTGGTTACATTGCTTTGTTGACTATGCAGAATGTGTTTTGTCATGTTGGCAGGAAGTCAAAACAAATTAAAATAATGTTGTAGTGCAGAATGAGTTTTGTTTGCGTGAAAATGACGATCAGTTCTACATGTTAAAGCCAGATACAATAACTAATTTCTTGGATTTTGTTGCATTTTAGCCTGCGAACAGAAAAAAATGGTAAATGGGTCGAAGCACCTGCAGAGTTTTACATCTGTGCTCACCGAATGCGTTACTAGCTCGTAACTCGACCCTTTTCACACCTGGTGATCGGGTTAATGGAAAGTCCACAGTGCAAACTGAGGGTCTGATGACATCTTGTGGGGGTTAGCTGAGATATTAGGTTTAGTAAAATAGTGTTTTATTTGCTGAAAGCATTTAGTTTTTCCTCCATTCCTGCTGAATATTTTCTCTCTCTCTCTCTCTCTCTCTCTCTCTCTCCTTTGCTTAGCTGAAATTTATCTCGGTTTGCTAAAGACGAGGTATGATGTGTGTTGGTCATCAGTAAATGCAGTAGCTGTTACATTGACCGCCATATTGAGTCAGTACACAACTCTCAAATCTTGTGTGTCGATGTGGAGATTAAATGTGTGTGTTTGATGTAGGGGTTGTGTAATGTGTGTCATGTGACTGTTTGCATGTGCGTACATCTGCACTGTGTATGTGATGTGACGGGCTTGTTGTTTTACAGGAAAAAGAGGAGAGATACTTCATGCTGTTTCCTAATCTGCTAGTCATGCTGTCGGCCAGCCCGCGAATGAGCGGTTTTATCTACCAGGTGAGCACAATCACTTCCCCAGCTAACAATTTTAGGTTGTAAGAACGTTTCCCTAATGTTTCCATTAGGTAATAAAAATGTTATTTTGACAATTCTAGGAACGTTCCAAACGTCCAGTTTTTTAAGCCGTATTAATGTTATTGTTTGGTTATAAGAACGTTATTTAAACACTTTTAATTCTGTAATGTTTTTTAAATGTTTTGTGAACAACTTAAGAATAATGTTTTTGATGTGTGATATATAACGTTAAAAAAGTTCTCTTAACATTGATGCAAGAGTGTTTTTGAGAACTTTGAGAGAACTTTTAGAGAACATTGGCAAATGTTGTGAGAATGTTCCCTGTTAGCTGGGTTAGCGCCATAGAAAGTTAGTCTGCTTTGAAGAACTATTGGGGGAAAGTTATCAAGTTTCATGGCTTTATTTATAAACAAGAACAGACAGGGACTTTATTTGTAACCTGCCTCGTTCTCGTCTCATAGGGACGGCTGCCATTGGCGGGAACCACGGTAACCAGACTGCCTGAGGATGCAGAAACAGGCCAACATGCCTTTGAGATCACAGGTCTGTGTTGGTCCATATAAACGGTCCTTTGAAAGCGTTTCTTCTCTTCGGTCATGTGACGATGTGTTTTCAGGAGGGACGTTAGATGGCGTTGTGGTTTTTTGCAGCGGTGCACAAGAGCATCAGGAGTGGTTAGAACATCTGCATGTTTACACCAAGGAAGGAAGCCCAGCTGGAACAATGCTGAAGGTAAATAGGCCTCACACATCACATGTTCAATAGCTTTACAAAGCTCGTTGCAATGCATTATGGGATTGCCCTGTCATGTTGCCTTGTCAGTGTTGCCCTAAAGGCATAGAAAAAAATACAAATGTAATGTTAAAAATTTAATACAAAATAAAAATGTACTCATCCTCATGTCAGTCCAAACCTATATGACTTTTCTCTTCAGTGGAACACAAAAGATATTTTGAAAAATGTCTCAGTGGTTTTGTGTCCATATAAGTCAATGGGTGCCACTGTTACCGACATATTTCAAAATATCTTAATGAAATAATATTCATTATTGGGTGAACTATCCCTTTAAACTGTCCAAAGCAAGTTATCTTAGGATGCAGAATAATGAAGCTGCTTACATTTCATTACAGTCTTCATATGTAGAGCACACCCATGATGCCTTAATATGTAACCTGCCAAGGCAGCTCACTAGAATTTGAAACGGAGTTAATATGTTGTAAACATGGTGCACTTGAACTGATGAAACCTTGTTTTGTTTTTGTCAGAACGTTGAGGGGAAGTCTACGACCACTTCTGGCACAGCATCCCACCACCTGCCCAGTTTCGGTGCTCCTGTGGCTAACCGAGGCCCTCTCGAACCCCCCAAAATCACTAGGCCCTGGTCCTTAAGCTGCCTGAGGCCAGCTCCGCCCCTCAAACCCTCCGCTGCTCTGGGCTATAAAGAGGTAACCACTGTCTCACGCAGTACGGAAAACAGTCATAAGAGTTCTGAGTGGGAGCGTAATTTACCTCTGTGTGTTTTCAGTGGTCCTAACAGGAAATCTGTGCATACATTAAGTGCTCTGACTGTAAGAGTAAAAATACACAAGTTCATCTATAGACCCTCTTTTTCTTATTACCATAAGCTGTGGTGATGGCTTTAAACATGTTATCTTTGAAATAAAGGGATAGTTCACCCCAAAATAAGGTTTTATTTTTATCATTTACTCACCTTCATGTCTTTTCAAATCTTTATGACTTTTCTCTTTTCTAAAACACAAAAGAAGATATTTTGAGAAATGTCTCTTTGGTTTTGTGTCCATACAATAGATGTAAATGGGGGCCACTGTTGTTTGTTTATCAACGTACTTCAAAATATCTTCATTTGTGTTCCTCATAACCCAAAAAGTCAAACAGGTTTGGAATGATGTGAGGGTGAATAAATAATGCAAGAATTTAAATGTTTGGGTGCATTGTCCCGTTAAGTGGAATATTTTTTGAGGTGCGAACCAGCCAAAACTGTCACTCGAATGTCTTTCTAACGTGCACTGCATCTTTATGAGATTGTGCCATGTGTTTGAGCTGTATGCTCTCATAAAATGCATGTATTTATATATTTCTGTTTCCATCACTGTTTTCTTCACCATATTTCTGTCAGACTGTTCCTGTCTTCTCACACACATCTTCATTCTCTCTCCATTTTCTGCTTCTTTAGAGGATGTCTTATATCCTGAAGGTAAGAGGAGCTGTGTGTGTTTTTGTGTTTGTGTGTGACAGTGTCTGTGTGCTTGGCTAGCACTGGTGTCACTCACTGAGTCCATGCTTGTCTTTGCTGTAACACTCTCTCTCTCTCTCTCTCTCTCTCTCTCTCTCTCTCTCTCTCTCTCTCGTTCTGTGGCACGCAGCTCATTTCCGGTTTATGTTTGTTGGCCCCTCCCCCTGCAGTGATTATTGCTTTAAATATTTAAATGTGATTTATTATAGGGAAGGACGGGGTTCAGATATAAATAGGACTGGGCGATATACTGTAGCTATAGTAATAATATATTTTTCTAAGTGTTTTTATGAGGTTCAATTCATATCTAAATTATATATTTGAGTGACGATGCAAACATATAGTTGAATCAAAAAAAATAAATCTGACCTAATGCCGTATTTGCTAATGAAGCTTAAATCAGACATGCTGAGTCATTACAGAAGAAGTCAAAACATTGTCTGATAAATCCGATCACACACTATTTAGGAAACATAAAAATGCACTAAAATCATTGCAACATTGTATGTTGTTTCAGTTTATATGATAAGAATGGATGTTTTTGAATATATCACCCAGCCCAAGATTCATCAGCAATGTGTTGGGTCAGGAAAAGGCAGCAAACAAACAAAACACTTCCTGCTTGTTAACCGTGAAAACCTTTTCTGTTGAAATCAAGATACCCACAACCCCAGTCAGCCCTTTCCTGCGTGAACCTCTTGCAGAAGTTGCACCGAATACTGTTCATGTACATATACGTCATTAACAATCAAATAAAAGCGGAAAAACTACTGCTACTAGTGTATAGAAATTATAATAAACACAGGCTGAATTATTTTACTGTTTCCAGTGTAGTGACTGGAAAATTTCTTTTATCGTCAGGGAATGTATTTATCTCTAAATATGGTATATAAAGAGTTTGACTGGAGCGGAAAATGAACTGTATCGTGAGGAAATAGTGATGTTTGAAGTGTGTCTTATAAATAGATTTGTAGCTCAATATAAAGTGGTGAAAAAAGTCTCAAGAGTGCTAGACAGTAATTGCTTTGTATTGGAAATATGAAGTGCTTGAACACAGAGGTTCAGTGATGAGAGATCTTCACTGAAATCGTTTCTGTATTTGGTGGTAGTCTGAAAACCTCCAGTAACGGTTCCAGGAATGAAATAAACAACACGAATTGTGTTGGCCACTATCTTGAGTGGTTCTAAAGGGATTTCGCCAGTTGCCATGGTTACTGAAGAGTTAGAAAACAACATATCAACGGATAAATACACGTGGCGATTTGGTCCAAACATAACTTGAGTCATTATGACCTTGAGTGATTTGAGCTTTTAGGGAATTAATAATAGTAGTAAATAAATAATAGCAAAATGAATGTTCCATCAAGGCAAATTTAGATGATTAAAGAAATAAGAGAGTAGATGAGAAGTTCTATAAGGTTAATCCTAGAAATTACAGGCAGTTACAAGTAGAAAACTATACTGACCATGTTTGAGGCAAATCTCATTTTGTTTATGGGTTTAAGGAGCGCCGGAACCCCTTCACCATGACCACAATTCAAATCTGTAATGCCAGTCTTGTATATATCACATCTCCTTGAATTAGAGCTTTGTAACTGTTCTAGAGTGATGTTGATCTAACTCTGAAACCTTCATGCATTGCTCTGGTTCTAATGAAGTGTTGGGTGCTAACTGTAGAGTTTAGTCGTTCAGTGCAGTCATGCTGCATAAAGCTGTTTAGTGGCCCATGCAGCAACTAACATGTGGCTGAAGTGAGGACTGTTTATACGATTCAGGTTGTGCTGCGACGGGTTAAAAGAAATCACAAGTTAATTTCCGTTTGCTTTTGTTCTAGAGAGTAAATCGAGAAAACATTCAGCACAAAGTATACCAAGTAAATAATCATTTGTAACATCAAAGCAATAATTTCTTGATCGATCGGCTACACCTGTTGTCCTTCAGTGATGTTTGTTTATACAGAAAACTTGCTTTTGATATTTAATTTGCTCTGTTTCTTGTTAGATCAGTGACAAATGTTGCCTGCATAAACATATTCATTAAGATGTTTGTCATTTTTTAAAGCTGCATTTTTTATAAGCATTAGAAAAGTAACATGTAAGCTTTCCAGAAAACAGTACGATGTTTAAAGCTTTGAAACTGGAGGTTTATAGGATCATAAATGTGCCAACGACAATCCTGCAAAACTACGGTAACAAAGTAGAACTTATAACTAGTTCACCAAATATTAGTTCAGTCATTAGTTCAACTAATAGTTGCTGTTAAATTAAGTTACGCAGTCATCAGTGGGATTCAGACTCGAAGGTTTTGCAGGTCAGTGGTTTTATTCTGAGCTCGGAGAAGTTCACTAACATCAGACCGTCTCCTCAGGACACCAGCAAAAGCCCCAAACCCATCAAGAAATTCCTGCCCAAGAGAAAAACGGAGAGAAAACCATCAGATGATGAATTCCTGCTCAGAAAAAGTATGTATATGAAAATGATACACAAAAGCTTTATGTGTTAAACTAATGGAGCATTATGCTAGGGTCACGGGTTCGAATTTAAGGGAACGTTAATGTAAATGAGAGAAATGGTGGTATTGCTGGGGTTCGATATCTGTGTATGGACGTGTGTTCAGTTCCTCTGTTTGCTTTGTTCGTGTGATGGACAGGCACTGCTGCTCTGGAGGAGGATGCTCAGATGCTCAAAGTCATTGAGGCTTATTGCACTGGGGCCAGTCTGCACCAGTCCACCACAGGTAAGAAAAAAAGCTTGCTAGATAATTAATTACAGGCTTTGTTTCGAACTCAAATTTTGAGGCACTGTAGGTGCACCCTCAATTTGAAAGCTATTCCAGAGGAAAGGCAGCATCATATGTATGCTTTGTAAAGAAGGCAATCCCAGAATGCATTGCAAGTCAATCCAAAATGGTGGAGGAAGATGCCGGTTTGGAACAGAGCCACAATCTAACCTTTAACCTGTGCACACAGCTGTTCGTAAGGAGTGTATCCCTCAAGTCCTGCTGCCAGAGGCAGAGAAGATCATTGCAGAGGAGATGAAGAGCAATGGGCAGACAGTCATTGAAGAGAAGTATGTCCAGTGGTTTAAGGACAGCATTTCCTAAAGACATAAGATCAACGTCAGAAAAGATCCACACATTGCCTCTGTATAAGCATTTGTGGATGGATGGATAGATGGATGGATAGAATGACACATGCTTAACAATGACACAATAACAGTGAACAATTAACAGTCTTTGTTTTCATTATAATTGTGAATATTGTCAAGAATATTTCGTTCTTGTTTTTTTTTTCAGAAGTGTTGTTGATGCAGTTTACGCTCTGAAAGATGAGGTCCATGAATTAAAAAAGGTAAAGTTCTGAGATATATTTACCCTGCGTTGACCAGGGCTATAACTGGAATGTACCTCTGCTGATGATGGTGTGTGTTTGTGGATTCAGGAGAGTAAATGGATGAAACAGTGTTTGGAGGAGGAACAAAAGTCTCGGAAGGAGCTGGAGCGTGTGGTCAGGAAGTTGACTAAGCAAAAGAGCGACTGGGATGAAGGAGGCCATTAAGGAACAATCTCCGGCTTCTCCAGCCATGAATGTGTTTGTGTGTCTGTCTGTGTGTCATCACGACTCGTCATTTTCAACGTCATTTTCGGAAAGTCATCATGTTTGGGATTTTCAGCGATTACTCATAAAACATTTTTTAGGGTGGAGATGCGATGATTATTATTTTAACTCCGTGATAATTTGTGCTGCGAAGTTTCATACATCCCAATGCGGATAAAAATCACTGTGCGATTGTTGCCACAAGCTCCCGTGACGTGTTCTGTGGGACGGCAGATACAGAAGAACATTCTGTAAACAAACGGTCATGGAAGTCTACATGACCTGCTTGTTCAGGAAGTATTACAGATTGATAGATTTTTGGAACGCTTCAGGAAACTGTTGGATTCCTGTGCTGAACTTCTGATCTTTGTTTTCTTCCCGTGAACTGGCCATCGTCCAGCTCGAGCACTCCAAGAAATGCAGTAAAGTCAGAAGATAAAGGATGATGGAAACTCTTCAGATGAACCACAATCTGCCTCACTTTATGACTGTTACTGGCCTCCGTCTGCTAAACGAGAGAAAACTGATGGTGAATATTTTCTACGGATGTTTTCGGAGGGACAGTGAAGGTCTTTGGACTTTGTGGTCATTGCATAGTTGTGTGCATGCAGTTGCATTGCAGATCCACTGGGCGCAAGTATTACTCCTCACAAATGCATCTCATTTCTGCTTTTGTAATGTGAAAAGGTTCAAAGTAGCTTTTGGACACTTTGTGTGATACACATGAGATGCCCAGCTTGCCATCTTGCAGTTAGTTTTAGTTAAAACAATTTTGAGCTTTCTTTTGAGCTACGTGCTTTTAATCTGTGGGTTTAGATTTAGTGTATTTAAAAAGTGATGACATCAGACGATGACATCAGCATTGGGTGTACAGTGTTTCTAAAACAGCCAATATATTTCATAATCATGCTTTGATAATCATTCTCATCTTAGTCTAAAGCTATCAGGGATGTCGTTATCAAAAACATTGTCGATAATTCTTTACTAATACGATACATTATATAATGTATGTATGTCATATATACTTGCATACGCTATATGTATATATCATAGATACTGACAAGTAATGAGTAAAAAATACAGGAGGAAATGTCAACCTCTTTTTTCAGAGGCTTGATGTTATTTAACAAGAATCTTGAACCAAAAAAAAACAGTCCGGTATGTTTGATTTTTGAGTTGGTACTAGTGCCTGTTAAGGAGAAACAACGAAATTAAGGCATTGATATTTATTCCTCACTTACTATACATGAGAGGCTCATATTAGAATAAGAGAGAATCAGATTCCAGGTTTATATTTTTAGTAAGTAAAACGTTTCCTGTGAGCAGTTGCCACTGGAGATGAAATCTGTTGTGTTTACTCATTCTCAATAGCACAGTCACATGTGCCATGTGTGTTCTGCCTTTTGTTTTTATTTTCCTCATTTCCTGCCAGACTAACTTTAACAGGTCATGTTTGGTGAACGAGTCATTACAAGACTGGTGACACAAACCATGTTTGGAGAGCTAAACCCTATTTATCCATTACCAGTGGAACTTGTGACTGACGCTCTGTATCGCTATGGATTGGAGGAATAATTTAATTAATTTAATTAATTAATCCTCTAAGCAGATGAGAAATCCTTTCAAAGAGCCATAAAGAAGAGACAAAACTTTTGTGCAAAGTTTTTCCTTTTCAAATCCACCAGCAGTAAAAATAAATTGCAGCCGAATGAAGCAGCGCTACATCAATGCAATATGAAACTGTTGTTTGTTACGATTGTATATTGATTTCAGAACCGGTTCCTCTCTTAGAAGGAATATACTGTATAATAAATAATAATAAGAGAAAATAATTCATAAAATAATAATAAACCATTTTTGAGCAATAAGGCGTGTGTTGAGGTGCACAATATAATGCTGTTACTGTGATATTATGCTGTTACTGTGGTACTGTGTGTAAATCTGTTTGTTTGTGTGTGTGTGTGTGTGTTTTTTTCAGAATTGTTTTACAACTCAATTAACCTTGCATGCCCTGTATTCCACATAGCCTTAAATATTATTTCAAAGTGTTATTGGATGGTATTGTTATTTCTTGTAACCTCCTGAGGTTTTAAACTGTCTGTAATAATCACATCTGCAGTGTGATTATAATATATGTGATGGTCTGTCTGTTGGAATGTGATAGACTGAAGGGATCAGCGGCTTGTGTGATTAATCACAAATGCAGTGCCACACAGAAACATGCAGTTCGGTTGACGCAGCTGCTGGATTCAGTGAGAGGAGCTTCAAATCCACTGTGTTCCTCAGATGTCATGATTGTGTCAGGAACCGATTTCCTGGTCTGTAGCACTTTCAGGAGCTCATAAATGAGGGCTGAAGAAAGTTCTCGTTTGTTTGCTTTCAAAATGCTTGTGTCAGCTGACCACGGCTTCTGTTTTCTCCAGAGTTGATCTATGCAATACCAGCGCTTGTATAATTTGTTTTTCCACTGCTTGTGTTCTTATGCCTTGTTTCTATAAAGAATTGTTTTAATAATAAAACAGTAACACGAGAAATGGCTGTTTGCTTGCTTGAGTTTGTGTTGTGGGTTAAGAAATATGTCGTGGATCGGAGTTACAGGTATAATTCACCCACAAATGAAAAACCATTTACAAACCTGCATGGCTTTCTGGCTTCTGAGAAACAAAAGAAGATATTTTAAAGTATGTTTGGTAACCAAACAACAGTGGCCCCCATTGACTTCCATTGTATAAACACAAAAGCGCTTTAAAATATCTTCTGTTGTCTACTGGAACGTTTTAAAGTCATACAGGTCTGGAATAGCATGAGGGTGAATAAATGAAGGAAAAAATACTTTCGGTTGAGCCGTCCCTTTAAATGAGGAAATTCCACCTGCCTTTGTCAGATGTGAAGGTCTGTATGAAGTAATGCTGTGTAGTGGGAGTGAGTGTAGCGGACTGACAACTTCCTGTTTGTCACCTCAAACTCAGTGTTTTCATGGAGGTGGACTGAACGCAGTAAAACAGATACAGCATTCGGTTCTCGTTCATATATGAATTAGAGGGAAAATCTTCGACCACTGCCTACACATTTGTCTCTGTACTTTATGGTTCGGCCATTTTTGCATTTGTTACAGCCTAATATATGACGTAAAAAACAGTGAGAGTAATTATATCAGAAAGCTCGATAAAGTCTGTAAGAATTGTGTGGTGTTAAGAGTTGAAATACACAAACAAGTGGATTTGTCTTGCCATACACAGTTACAATTCTACATTATTTAAGTTTAAATCTGAATGTGTTGTACCACTATACGCTTTGTTACAATTTAATATGCCATATATGTGTGTGTGTGTGTGTATGTACACACACACAATATTTATAGAGGTGTTAAGTTGCTCTTTGTTGGTGCACTGTAAAAATGTTCTAATAAAAAAATCAAATACCAGGTATAATTTTGTCAGTATCTCTGAATAAATATGATCAATACTTTATTATTACTATTGTTATTAGAAAGAAAACAGTAAAGAAGGAAAATTAAAGAAGAAATAAATAATGTAACACTCGGCATTCATGGCTTCGAGACATTCATAAAGTTATTAGAAGCTTGTATTTTAAAATGGACGGTTTTACTAATGAAATTGGGAAAATGTAATTCGGGAAAATTCCTAGCCAGTTCCCATTTCCGCAACGAATTATGAGACGTCCTTTCCTGCTCGGACTGTGGTCACATGCAAATGAGCTACAAAGTGATGCGTGCCATGATTTTTATAGGTCAAATCTTCGTGGTTTAATGTCTGATTCATGATTGTATAGATCCATGATTATAGTGTCTCTGTGATCCGCTTGATGCCCTGATGATGTCATTGTGCTCAGTCTCTCAGGTTGCCAGTTCCATCATTCTGCAATTTAAATAATCCAAAACTGCACGAGTCCCTGTTCACCAAAGACGTGTTTGTTACTGTAACGTACAGCTGCTGGTTTGTCTGTAAATGAAAGACTCCTGACAGGGAAGCGGTACATAAACCTGGTGTGTTTGGATCCAGGCTGCAGTATGATCGCAGTATCTCCTTGTCTTTGTCTCGTTCCTGATTCCCGGGTCCTTTGCTCCATACAGCCTGCTTCAATGAGCTTTTGGAATGTTTGGAGAAGGTGATTTGGGAATAGATGAAATAGATTCCAGGATGTTGAATGGTCAGCGTGTCCCTCGTCCGACTTAGCCCTACATCCTGCAGCAATGAATGATCTTTATCCCAATACAGTTGCTTATTTGAAAAACTGCCATCTGAAGAGGCGACAAAACGAGGAAAATTAGGTTCTCACTTCACATTGTTATAAAACAAATTATATGGTAAAACAACCATTATGAAAATGAACCATGTTTTACAACAGTAAAAGTGTAGTAGCCATATTTGTTTTGTGCATTGATTCCTATTTTAAAGTTTGACCACAAATATCATGGTATACCATGTCTGCTGTAGCAAAACCACAGTTCATTTGCAGCTATCAAGGTTTAACTCAATAATGACGGTGTTTGGTGTAAACTGTAGTAAAACTATGATTCATTTTTATAACAGTAGACTCAGAAAATAAAAAGCTTGGTCTTACATTTAAGACCTTGTTGGTCCGTCTGTAGAATCATGTGAGCTGCCGGTCCATTGAAAGATGGTCTTTGAGCTGTCATAGCCGCTGTAGATGAACATAACAACATGGACAATTTTAGGTTCTAAGAACGTTTCCCTAATGTTTCCATCCAGTAACAAAAACTTAAAAATGTCATTTTGAAAATTCTAAATTCTCATTTTTTTTAGACATATTAAAAGTTATCTCTTGGTTGTAGGAATGTTATTCGAACCTTAATTCTATAACATTTTTAAAATGTTCCACTAAAACATTTCGATATATGATGTCTAACATTAAAAAAACGATCAACTAACGTTACTGCAGAAATGTTTTTAATAACTTTGAAAGAACTTTTAGCCAACGTTCTAAGAACGTTACCTGGGACGTTATAAAGTTAAGATACTGTGTGTTAGGTTAACAGAGAGACACCGTTGAGAGATACTAACCGTGTTCACTCGCGGGCGGTGAAACCTTTGGGATAAAAAAACAGTAGATTATTGTAACATTAATGTAACGTTCATGAGTTTATGACACACACACGTGTACAGTTTGTATATGAAGTTTGTACATATTTACTTTAATGACACTTTCATTCTTACTGTGTACTATGTGGAGATGAGCAAAATAAAATATGATTGTCGTTCTCCTTTTAACTCATATTCCCCATGCAATGACAATGACAGAGTGTGTAGAGTCATTTGCTTTTTAGTTTCCTCTCATGACAGTAATGCTGGTTTTTGTTGCCGTTGTGTCTTTGATGCTTAACACGCTGTTTTGTGCATCTAACCACACAGCCCAGGAAACATAGATCAGGCCCACAGTCCTTTAACTCTATTTGTTTCTGTTAATTGTTTCTGTTATGAGAAACAGTGTAGATTTCTCAAGCCATTACAAGTTCCAGAAATAACTTTTGAGCTTTTAAAGCGGGTTACATGTGAGGTAACGTGTGGCACAATAAATCAGTAAAATGCTCACTTGTTCATTTTTGTTTGTTTGTGTGTGTTTTTGTGTTTGAGCTAAAGTTCTAAATCATATATGCAAAGATTATGTGGAGAACATATATCTTCTATACATTAACTTCACAAATATAGATACATAATGTACCTCCTCTGCCACAAAATCTGCAAACTAATATCTAAAACACCACAAAACTGTATATGGCATAACCATAAAAAATAACAATACAAACTCTAACAATTCTCACTTTAAAAGTCCAATTTTAAGACACTTTAAATAAACATGCTTTAAATAAAAATACACAATTGAAAAGTGTCTTAACATTGTTAGTCATATTTTAATGTGTATTGACCTTTTCCACGTGTAACCTGCGGTACATAAAATGTAAATGTTTAGGAGAAGAACAGCTCCTACCACATGGAGTTTTTGGAAGAGGTAGAGGAACCCCCCGAAGGTGAGCATCATCAGAAGCAGCAGCATCACTGATAGGAACTTCACTAAAGCTGTGTTGCCTGGCGACTGGGTTCTGCTCAGTCCCGCCCGTGGAGGTACCGGCGGAGGATTGTAGCTAGTGTGAAAGGTGTTTATCATGGTGAAGATGAGACGAGACACCCATACAGTTCTGAAGAGCTGCTCCTACCAGCAGTGAAGCTTATCTGACGACAACTTCCTGAAACATGTCACCTTTCTAGATGGGCTGAGACTGACTGTGTTTTACGCCATTGTGCCTAAACCAACACGTGTCCTTGTGCTAAAACCTGATCACGTCATAATGAAGGAGGCTGCTGTTCATTTTCAGCACAGTTCTTCAGTGTAAATGTCATTTTCTTTGCACATTCAAAAGCTACAGTTCATTCTGTCCTCCGCAGGCCTATAACTGATGCGTGTGTTTGTCAATAATTATTTCTAGTAATAGGAAAATATGACAAAAATCAAACCAAATGACATTCACAGACAAATGAGACCTGGACAGAATTAACTGATTGTTAGGATTGGTCTGTTTTGCTATTGCTTAAAGTCACCTGGTGCTATTCTCTATATTGCGTGGTTGAAGTTACCATAAAGTTCACACTGGTGCACTAAAAAACGAAAACTTCTTTTCATTTTTTAAGTGTGCTTCATTTTTTAAGTGTGCTATTAGGGAACATTCTCCTAATGTTCTCTAAATGTTATCTCAAAGATATCAAAAATATTCTTGCAGCAAGAGGTAGTAGAACGTTAGTAGAATGTTTTTCATTATATATCATCTATATAAATATTATTAAGTAGTTACTGGAACGTTTTAAAAATGTTACATAATTTTAAAACAATTGAATAATGTTTTTGGAACCAAGCAATATTGTTAATACAAAAACTAGATGTTTTAAATGGTCCTAAAACTTCCAGAGTAACATTTTTAACAGTTTTGTTACCTAATAGAATTGTTATCTGGGCTTGTCATCTAATGCAATGCCATTCATACACATTCATACGTGTTAATTATCTGAACGCCTGCATTTGTTGCATTAATTATTGGTGATGGGAATAAAATGCTCTGCTGGGTTCAGAATGAGTCTGAGCCACAGGAAATACTGTCATGCGCCAACGTCTGTTGAAAAAAATCTGAGCACAGTGAATAAGAGGCGCTACATAAAACAAAACGACACCTCTGCACAGCTGTGAGTCGAAACATTTGAGATAAACATGAAACCTGTGTGCAGACTGTACATATTTCTTTCACATATAACCAAGATTAAAATCCCAGTTTACCACATCTATAAAATATCCTCGACATTACATGACAGACATCCTTTTCATTTATGTGCTTGGCCTACATTCAGCTCCCAAATCTGACCTCATTTTAACCACTCAGTGCTGGTGGTCTCTGCCCTACATCTTCTCAGAAACACATCTGATCTTCCTTGACACATGCTGCTGTTGCTGTATGTAAATGAGCTTCTAGATTCGTAAGACCGCTGTAGTTTTTTCAGCGATTGGACCTTCAACGGCACCATCATTTGTAATACACACTTTTCATAGCCCTCCTCCCTCTTACCCCACTTAAATAAATAAGAACTGATTTACTTAATAAAACTGATCATCTAAAAAATCTGATAAAGTTTAATGAAAGTTTTGACAAAGGAAAAACAAAGGTTTACACGTGAACTTCAGTGTCTAACCTCAGTTTCACCCCCACTCGAACTGTTAATTTATTCAGTCTCTCTGTCAGAACTCTCCCAAAGTCTGCTGTTGAATTTCATGCGTTTCTACATGTATGCATCAATAACAGAGACACAGCTGAGACTGATGACTGCACCTTGTACAGAAGATGATCTTAATGTACAGAAAAGGCAGCACAACATACTGTGTGTTTTCTTCTGCATGCTTCAGTGTTTTTGCATTTGTGTGTGTGGGTGTGTGCATGCTCATTTCTTATGTTAACATTTATGCATTCAGCAGACACTTTTATCCAAAAGCGACTTAGAGTTCATTCAATTATATATTTTGTTAGTGCACGTGCTCCCTGGGGATCGAACCCACAACCTTTGCGTTGCTAGCACAATGCTCTGCCAACTGAGCTACAGCAACACTGTCATTTCTATGTCATTTTCATATTTTAATGCTTCAGATTTATGCAGTGCTCATGAGAAATGTGGAGATGAAATGTAAGGCATGTGTACCACAAAACTAGCCAAGAACAAACTTTTGTTCGCAAAATGTAAATACATTTTATTTAATTACTTTGTAATAAAACTGCAAGACTATTTAAGACTGCAAGACTGCATGTGTTTGATTTACATGTACAATGTGACTTAGTATATATATATATAGAGAGAGAGAGAGAGAGAGAGAGAGAGATGGAATGGATGGATGGATAGAAACCTCGATGTTTTACAAGCGGCACGGAAAGGAACTTTCCACATTTCTGATCTAATCTGCGCGTCTGTATTTACAGATTCTGACTGTGTTCATGGAAACACATTCACACCAACTCACTGCGGTATGACTGGGCAGTAGCGCCCACTGTTGGCGACAAGCGTCACTGCACTACTCACGTCTATATCTATATATCTTCATTCAATCAATATATCTTAATTTCATTATGAAATAAGCAATATTGTAATTATTAATATCTCGAGTTTAAAAATATGTTCTGTTGTCCTAAATTAAAAGGATTAAGTTATGGGAGTCCTTGCTTTTTTACCACAGATTGTGTTGTCTTTGGTTTTGGTTTAACTCTCTTTTCTCATTTTCTGTACACTGTCATTTTTTTACTGCAGAGTAATCATGACACATTTTAAAGGCTGAGCTGTTAGACAGTCTTTGAGGGTGTCAGGAAGTGTAGTGTACTACTAATGACAGAGTGTGCTATTAAATTCATAATGGGGAGTTTAATAGCTAAATTATAATATATTATTATTATTATTATTACTTGATATATTAGATAATATTTTGAGATTTTAAGATTGTGTTATTCATTTAATCGTATACTTGCAGTGCAACGTTAATTTCATCCACTAGGCTGCAGTATTGACATTCATTCACTCTGACTCTACGAGTCACATGCTGCCGTAATTTACAAATGTTGAACAGCATTAAATATATGTTAAGTAGGTAAACTTGATTAATTATAATACACTATCATTTAAATGGTGATGCCTACAGAAGTTCGCTGTTGTAGTATTCGTTTAAGCGCCATGAAAAGTCAAGAATTCACGTCACTTTTGCAATTTGTATTTTCCAATGTTATTTTATGCTCATTTCAGACCGTTTAACAGGTTAGATCATGAGTCTGTCAGCCACGTGCTGTAAAGTCTTCAGACAGCAAGAAATCCGTCCAGTTGTGGCAGATAAATCCTAGCTCACGTTATATATGTTATTTCATTTTCTCACGCATAGTAAATACAGATTATTCTGTTTTTCTGTGTACGTGTAAAACGTCTTTAACCAAAGAGTGTCTTGCGCAGACGTCTGTCACGTGGTACACGCAGAGCTTGTTTCTGAACAGGTTGTCTACAGAAGCCCCCAGGTTAAGCACCGAGAGGTGCTCGAGTCACGTCTGTCCAGGTAAACGAAAGAAAGACTTCCTTGTTTTTGGAATAAAATCTCAACCTTCAGTTAGTACCAATAAATATTCTTCTTTTCCATCACCTGTACACCTAAAATGGAATCACAAATGACGTAATTAATAAAGTATATAAGGAGAAAATATTTTAGGCTGTATTTGTTATAGGAAATGAGAGCATGTACCAGAATCAAGGCTGACATCAGAACCCATCTGGTTACCAAATCCAGGATACTTTGTCTGTCCAAAAATGAGGTCTGGTTTGGTTGGGGCCACCACTACTGAGCCAAGGTCAGGTCGATCATTGTGAAGCAAGTTTAACAGAGAATTAGCGTACTGGTTTTCTGCCATCACCAAACCATCAGGGGCTACAGCTGAGGGGTGTACCATAAGTGGCACAGTCAGACTCAGGTCCTGTCTGGGACCTCCTGACCACAGGATGGCGCTGTTTGGAGGGTGACTTAATGACAAACCAGGGTTTGATTGAGGATTGCCTGTTGTTTCCAGCTGGTGTTGTTCGGAAGAAAACATGGACTGAAATCCTCTTTGGGGCGGTGTTTTCCACTGGCTTGTGCCATCTAAAAAATATTTCAAAATAATCATTTGTGTTGCTAGTATACAAAATGTTAAAGATTAAGTGTGAAAGAAAATCTGAGGAGTTAATGATGGTTGTAATGCACAAAATGCTGATTTGCCAACAGAAGAAGAAGAAGGACGAGTTACTTGTCTGAGCAGATTTCCGGTTTCGTTTGTTTTTGGAGCGTTCTTCCTTTGGTTTCGTTGCTTTGCTCAGTGCACGAGTAAAATGTTCATCCACCATGGCGCTAATGTCTCCTTGGAAGTAGGTAAGAAGGACACTACCTGACTGCACTTCAGTCTTCTTAGCCACATGACTCCCTAGATCCTCCTCCATCACTATGAGGTAACAGTGTGACATCATTTAAACACCTATACAACAATGATGAGCGATAATTGTATTGTGTCAAATCTTAACTCTAATGGAATGCTGCAGTAAATATGCCAGTTGATAATTTTTCATCGTTGTATGTCATTGATAAACAAAAGCAGTGTGGATTCGGGATATGACAGCCCTGGTGATCTTAAATAACTTCAATGGTGGGAAATACAGTAACAAATCTACATTTTGCTAATCGGATCAATTGACTGAATTCAGAAATTATTCATAAATACCAGCAGCTATAGATTTTGCAGCTTTTGTTGCGTCTCATAGAGTAGAAATTGGACACATGTGCTTTCTGTATGAGACGCTATATGAAAATGTTTGATTTCAGAAATGGTATTAAATAACCTGTGACTGCATTAGTGTCAATGCTGTAAGTAGATCTTTAAATATCAATGGCACGTTACGCGCCCGAGGGAGAGCTGTGACGCAGCTGTGACGCAGCTGGGATAATGTGTTTACAGTTTCAGGTTATGCAGCGAAACACTCACAATCTCTTATTATCTCTTATCTCATCACTGAACCGCTGACCTCCTGCGTCTGCGATACAGCCGAAACAACATCTGTCTAAACATGCACCTGCAGCCCTTCTCTAACGTTTAACCATAAAACATGCGAAAATAATTCAATATAATGTGTTTAATTAAAAAACTATTAAAATTAAATAAACAACATAAAAATGCAGAAATAGTGACTTAAGTACTTAAATGTAATTAAATGAATTTCATGTACACCTAACGTATACAATTGCGATTAAGTGATACACTTTTGATATTTGTCTATACGCCACTCGATCGTCCTCAGTTGGTCCATAAAAGCAGTTTTTCTCATTCATGTTAAAGTTCGGCTATTCCTAAAAGTCTGAAGTATTACTGCCTTAGCAATAGTCAGTAACAGATGTTTACTCACCGTACAGAAAGTAAATCGGCAACAGTCAATTTATAAGATAAAGGCGATTCCCGCCAGTTCCATATAACACACTGTTCTGTGTTGGGTCGTTTAGTTTCTCAGTAAAATGGAACTGGTTTACTTTCTGCCCGTGTGTGTTGGGGCGTAATCTTAACCAGTATGAGCAGAATGCGCCTTAACAAGTTAGATCATTTAGCTGTCATCTCTCCGTCTGGAAAAAAAGACTAAACTAATGTTCCTTCAGGGCATGTTGTGGAATTCAATTTTTAGATATTGATGATCAGATGTGATTAATTGCTAATAGCTTTCTGATCAATGTCACAATAATCGATCGTTATGCATATTTTTTAAATGTTTATTATAGTACATGGAATGTTTTCAAAACCCAGTTGTTGTTTAGTATTATGAACTGGGATGGATTTAAAATGATCGTTTTATAAAAGGGTTATAAAATGGCAAAAATACGTAGATTCTGCTTTTACTGAGTCATTATATATGGCTAATTTATATACAGTATTATCGTTTATATACAGAGTCAGTATATACTGAAGTGACTTGCATAAAAAATAACAGTAAACAGATCACGGGGGGCTGAAGCCTAACCCCAGCATCTCGAAAGTATGGCCGGTTTATTACTGGTCAAACACTGGTGTGAGTATATAGTCTTCAGTGTTGAAAACATTTCCTTTATAATGCCACACGAGGGCGCCATATTGTGTCGTCTAAAATTGTGTAAAGCTGTTGAAGCGCTCATGAGCTCGGTAGAAAAGCGCAGTTTGTGTTGAGTTTCCTGTTGAGTCATTAGCGGTATTACAACAAAATGGATCAATCTAGTAAGCGATATTAGAACAAAACAATAAAAAACAAAAGTTTTGATTAAAAAATCTATTTTTATTACAGTTGTTAATTGTCAAGAAAAAAATAAAGCCGTTCATAAATCAGTTCACTCATTTTCAAATCTTTGTCATTGCTGTGATTATATACATATATATACATATCTTATAGACAATTATTTTAACAGTATTAACACTAATGTACATTTTATGAAAAATATGAACATGTACTCTATGTACTGTTTATTGTGTCTTAACTGTTTGTTCTAAAATGCATTTTCAGTAAAGCTGCTTTGCAACAGTGCTTTACAACTATAACTATAGAAATAAATTTGTATTCAATTAAAATGAATATAGCACATACATTTTGATAACTATCAAAATAACGTAGCTCTTGTAAACCTCGCGTCCGGTGTCTTGCAGTACCTACTTTGATACGCTAGACGTCGCTGTTAGCGCCCTCACAGCGCGTCCACGCGCGCCTCTAACGTGTCAGCGCCACAGTTCAGGAAAACACCGGCGAAAATGGCGGACGGTGCAACGTCTCTGAAAGGTCTGCGGGCGCAAATGGGTAAGAATGCACTTATTTTCACCCTCCTTTGCCCAGTTATGGTCACTTAAGTGAGTTATGTACCCTCTCATCATTAAAACCGCCATGTTTGGAGGTTGTTTAGACGGCTGAGGGTTTGAACGGGTTACTTTCATTAAGGCTCTGTGACGGGCAGAGTTAGCGGGCTCGGATGGACAGATAACGGCCAGCTAACTGCTAAACTTAGTTAGTCTTAGTCCGGACACTGTCAACAAGTGTTTGTTTATTCGCTCTGTGTGATCATGTGGCGATCAGTGGTTACATATGAAGCTTGGAAAGCTGAATTACAGACGTTTTACTGTGGGTTGCGACTTTGGAAAGAAGTGTGGGTCTGTTTGACACATCATCTATTTGGCGCGGGAGCATATATGTACTTCATAGCGTTATAATAAATATTGCCTCTGTTGGATATTTTATATATATGTATAGTCACTCTGTTGTTATATGTTATGTTCTGAATGCATTTCCCATACGAGTAGCAAAGAGAGCCACAAACGTTTATAAAACGTATAAACTAATGAAGTGGTCAGAAAAATGCGTTTTGTATGCAAACAGTGAATATTTATATTTGTAGATATATAATTGGTATATGCGTTTATATGTTGTAAACTGGATTATAAGTGCAGGTCCGTCTGTGGTTTCGTGTGTAGTTTTACTACATCTGTTGGTATTGTACTAGCTCCACGCAGGCAGCACTAATATAATGTTTATTGACCCGTGTATGTATTGCGGTTTATATTTTATGTGGCTTCTGTCTTAGTGTGAAGTGTGTTTAGAGTTTCTTTCTGACAGATGCTGTTATGTTGCTCAGTATTTACTATACAGAATGTCTACACGTGACTTTCATTACACTTGGAAACGACAGATTCATAGATTTGTTACATTTAGTGTGTCATTTATTTATTATTACAGCTGGTAGCAAAGCAAAACTTACTGAACAGTGACTTGGACTTCTTTGGCTAGTTCCTCCCTCTTATGAAAACATGCTTTGTTTGCTTGCTTTGCATGCTTTCTCCCTCGCTAATGAGGAATGATTTTCACCTTTGATGCAACGCATATGTGCTGCAAATATGCAGGTGTCTTCAGCCTGCACTGTAGCCTGTGATCGGTCCCATAATGTGCCTTGTTGTGTATGGAAGACAACAGACATTAAAACTTCTACTTTTAATATTTGTTACTTTTGCTTTCATTTACAAGTCTTGTTCTGGCCATACACCCAGAATTCAGTTCACAAAATGAATATAGTGTGACTAGAAAACTTCAAACTGGATTCGCATGAGAGATTTCCTGCCAGTGTTAAATCTGGCCTAGCCGCAACCAAAACAGTGGGCGGAGTCAAGGGGTCTTAAAAACTTCTACGGTCTAACTTCTTCTAAGGTCTAATCGGACCTGAAACAGAAGCTGCTGTAATGAATTCTTTGCCTGCTTCGTTTAATAACCTTATTGAAGAGCATGAAAAATAACAGGCCAGTCAGAGTCATGTGGTTATCATAATCTGCCAGGCTGCATGTAAGTAAATATTAAACAGGTAGCACCTTTGTTTATCGGATGCAGTCATTATTCCTGGTGGACAGAATTAGGGCTGTAACTCTTCTTATTAAACAGCTAGAGCCCGTCCTCTCAGAGCTGTCTCAGGGGTGTATCCAGAATAAGTCTGTAGCTTTCAGAGACACAAGTTTAAAGCCCATTTGTGAAGCAAATAACCTGTGTTTGTGTTTTGGCTACACAGGTGCTAGGACACAGAGAACATTTACATTAGGAGATGCATTTTTTATAAATCCTACTACAGGTATTTGGTTCGTTAGATGCTGCAGGAGTCAGATTTATTTATGTGCACACTTGCACAAAGGCTGATATCTTATAGGGATGTTCGGACCTAGTCTCTTGGAAGCAAGCTGCTGTCCACAGTGGTCACGTCGTTGTCTCTTAAAATAGTCCAGGAGGCCTCCTTAATCCTGTACATGCACTGCATCAACTGCACATGCAGCTACGCAAGGAGAGCAAAGGCAAAAGAAATCACAGCTCTGCGCTCTGTAGAGGCCCGAAAAATTGAACAGTGTGGCCATTTTTTCCCGGGCTTTTGCCCCAGAGCACTTCCTGTTGCCTCAATAACAGGCTGCTGCAGAGAAGAGAGGAGATGAGAGGGAGGCAAACACAGTGAGTGGTAACAGGACCAAAGCGAGGACAGACTCTCCCTGACTCCTGGCTCTTTTTGGATGTACATAGAGAGGGAAGTGTCAGTATTTGTGGAACTGCTCATTGTGTTCCGTCAGACAGTAAATGCGGTTCTGTTAAACGCTTTAAGTCTTGTCATCTGACAGTTTGAACGGGGCAGCTGATATTATAATGAAATGTATGATGCAACACACTACGTGTGGGTTTTTTTGTGTTGTTGTTGCTCAAACTATAATTTCAAGCCGAACGAACTGCAATCAAATGCTTAAATATTAAAAACAATGAAGATTGGTTTTTATTGTGTGTGTGAAAGTGACAGACCAGGACCCCTTATGATAGTATAAGTGTTTTCACACTGGAATAGGGAAGCACTGACACTTAATTTGTGTTTTCTGTCCATGACGATATGTCTATAATACATCATTTTAATAAAACGCCACTGTGTACTTTTGTCAAATGTTGGCTACTGTAAGCAGCCTTTCGTTAACCCTAAAGCTGCAGTGTGTCGTTTCCACGGCGCTAGCATCACACATACGAATTTTAAATGTAATGACTGTTTATAAGCAGGTTTCCTTAAGACACGCACCCCTCGCTCCAAACTGCAGTTGGTCAGACAAGCATGTAGTCTAATCCTAAACTCAAGCTGTGACTTAAGACACTGTTGTGCCAGGCTGTTTGGGATGCTGAAACAAACAGACACGTTTTGATGTTTTTTATCAATGACATACATAAGTTCATAATGAACTTATGAATGACATACAGCATTGTATATTAAGCTGGGGTAAGAGAAATGATTTTAACGATGAAATAATGACACTTTTAAATGACTTTTAATGACATAAGCCAGGCATGTTTGGACCAAGGTTTGTTTTCTTGGTTTGGGGACAAATTAGCACATTATCAAAGCAAATAACTGTCCATCATGGTGGTCTGTTTGTTTTGTGCTCTTTGATGCCATGGATGGTCTTATGTAATCTATAAGATCAGTCATGATTTTGCATTTAATTTCATTTAAAATAATTAATAAATAAAATAATTTAATTTGCATGCCGTCCATCTATGTACGCGCTTGTCCGTTTCATTAAAACCTCACTCTTTATTAGCTGATACAGAACGCGCACTAAGCAACAGTCTGAGGTCTGCGTGCGCCTGCATTCATTGTCTATATCATGAATATATTTGCTTTGGTGAGACAAGGTCTAGATAACGTCTCCATTGTGTGTGTTCATTGTGTGGCTGGCGTTCATTTGCATACGACGTGTTGCAGAGCCCGCAGTGATGTTTGCATATGCAGTGGGACTGACTGGCTATGGTCTGACTGCTCTTAGGAGAATAAGGCGTTACAGAAGTAAGCGCACTCACTTTGGTGGCGCAGTAATGGTGGGCCAGCGATGCCGGTTCTGTCCTGCCATCTGATGCTTGAGTGTCTCTCGGCAACCGTTGCTATGCGACTTCCACACAGTAACCCAGGCAGAGAGCTCAGATCTCAGTCTCAGCCAGGCACTTACAGTTTCACAGAAGTGTTGAAACATGTTTTATAATCTCCCTCTCATCTTGAGATCTTCTCCTGCCTCTTATCTAGAGCATGAAATGCTGTTTTTTCATATAGAAACTCACAGTCTGAGGGACCAGACATAACATCCTCCTCAGCTCTCATTAAGCAGAGCTTCATCACGGATGACCGGGCTTGTGTGCGTTTCATTAATACACCCCCTCTTTCAGATGAAAACAAAGCGCTTAATCCTAAGACCCATTTCTGACAGTTAATTCCTGATTTTGTCGTTCATTAAAATTGTTGTTCTGTTGACAGCTTCCATTCAGCCATGATAAACATCTGTTAATGCCGGTAAACCATCTGTGTTTCAGCTGGTTTGACAGTGTTTTTGTGCCCTGTCCAGTACTGACTAGATATGCTTTCATCAGCTGTTGAGTTCCTTGCATTAGTTTTCACCAGCCGATAAACTCTTTAAGTTTTATTGTTGTGAGATTTCCAGTGGTCAGTTTCTCCATCATTGTTTGTGCTGCGTTTGAGGTTTTTTTTTATTATTACGCCCATTTACGCTGCATCACATGCAGGACCTAAGCACCAGTCTCTCAGAACAGCCTAACTAGCAGGGATCTTTCTCAGAACGTTGGCTAATGTTCTCTAAAAGTTGTCTCAAAGTTCTCTGTTATCAAAAACATTGTAGAACTGTTGGTAATGTTAGTAGAATGTTTATATGTTATATGTGAAATATCAAAATCGTTATTCTTATGTAGTAACTGGAACGTTTTAAAAACATTGAATAACCACGTAACCATATACGTTCATAACAGGAATGGAATAATGTTAATACAATGTCAAAAATACTGGAGCTTTTGAACATTCAGAAAACCCTCAAAATAAAGTTTTTAACTTTTTTGTTACTTCATTGAAACATTCTTACAACCTAAAATTGTTAGCTGGGAGATGACCGGATCACAAGTTAGTGCTTTTTAAAACACATTTCAAATGCAGGTACAGGTCGAGTTTAAGCAGAAGTTAAAGGGGGAGAAGATTGTTCTCTCTTCAGCTGACTGTCTGTCTGCAGGATTTCGGTTTTCCGACATCATCACTGGCACTTTAATTCCCAGCTTTACCAGTTCCTGTGCAAACACACTCTCTCCCTTTACATACAATGGGAAAAACTGTTACAAAGGCACATGGATTTGTTGATCACTTTCTCCATGTCCTTCTTCCCTCCTCTGTTCTTCCCACGGAATGCTGAAGAGCATTGAGAAGAGTTTGTGACTCAAACTTTGTGTATAATATCCCATCAGCCTGACACTCTTGCCCAAAAATATGTAACAAAATCTTAATCCAGGAAAAATACTGGAAGTTAAATAAGCTTTCACAGAACCATTCCTAAATTCCACTAAGCTATGCCCTGGACATGCTTTGTGTCATCGTCATTTCTCCTCTTTTTATTGCTGTAGTGGTTGTTATTGTTATTGACCTGCATGCATTTTTTGTGACTTTTTTTTTAGCTGCGGCTGCGCAGGCACAGGCAGAGGAACGGCGCAGTCAGGCAGGGAACAGCCCAACGCCTGCAGCTCCAGCCAGCACAACAAAGAGTCAGACCAAGCCAGGTAACAAATAAGCTCAGTGGTCTTTCTGTCTTTGTTACAATTTCACATATTTTTTTATTGTATTAATATAAATGAAATGAATATGAGAGGATCAGTCCTGTTATACAATCACACAAATAGTATTTAAACTTAAAAACTGAAGAACTGCCGCTGCCTGTAGCTCAACTGGTAGAGCATTGCGTTAGCAGCACAAAGGATGAGGGTTCGATGCCCAGGGAACACATGTACTGATCAATTGTATTGTCTAAATGCACTGTAGGTCATTTTGGAAATGCACAAATTGTAACATGAATATAATTGTACCGCTTGCACATCCATTCATACGATTACAAATCATATTTTTATATAACAAATTTATTACGAACTTTCAGGCTAATTTAAACATTTTTGCCGCATCAAAGTCTAACAGCGGTTTAATTTTATTGCTGGTTTATTTTCTATTGCTGTTTTATTGCTATTTTACTGCTCCAAGTTTCATGTTTAAATTAAAAAAAATATTAAAAAAAGAAACACCAGCAGCAGCTTTGAACGAAAACGATGCTTATTCATCTTCCCATAGTCTGCTTGTGTGGCAAGTGTGTGGTCACATGACCACCTCCGCTCCCAGTGAGATCATTTCAGGAGGCACTTGCTTTACATTGTGCTCATACACGTGACTCAGGGTTACCACTGTGTCAGGTGTGCTGAGATCATAGCAGAACGTGTAACCTGAGCCTCATGTAAGACCATACCAGAGGATCATCTGTGTATCAGATTCTACCACCAATCAGACGAGAGTTCTGTTGTGTTCCAGTAAGTGTTCTGATATCACCTGATACACCAGTGCTGTGATGTAATCGTGACATGCTTGTGTTGTCAGTTATTGATGGGGGGGCTCTGAGAATAGACGACAAACTCCGTGTGGCCAAAGAGAGGAGAGAAGAGCAGGAGAAACAGCAAGGTAAATACACACAGATGTAAATCATTGTCTTATACTGTAACATATGGTGGAAATGACCCTCCAATAAACACCCGTGTGACCGTTCAGCGGCTCGTGAGTCGAAGCTCCTGGAGCGAGAGCACAGGGCCCGGCTGCAGCTGGAGAGACAGATGGAGGAGAAACAGAAGAAGCTGGAGGAGCAGAGGAGAAAGGAGGAGCAGAGGAGAGCCGCAGTGGAGGAGAAGAGGAAACAGAAGTTAGAGGAGGAGAAGGTAAACCGCTGCCACCTACCACAGACAAATACATGTGACCCTCCCACTGCCATATTTAAATACCCACAAGGCTTTTCCTGTATAATCCTATACACAAAAGAGTGTAACAGACTGAGGTCATGCTAAACAGCTAAGTCAATAGCCACTTTTTTGTTTGCATAATCTACACAAAATCATGTCTAGGAATGTATTTGAGCATGAGTGTCAAGTCTCTTCGTAAGTTAAAGTGCTGGATTTCAGTGCAGTTGCTTATAGACGCTTATGTTTGACTGTGTTCCAAAACCTTGCGAGTTACCTTGCTTTCTACACAGGCAGCGTTTGTGATAAAAACAAGGTTTGTATGATTCCAAAGTGATTTTGTCCTGTAGTGGCACAAACGCGACCTGTTCTGTATCTGAAGTCTGAATCATGAAGTTTGTTCAGTGTGTACCGCCACACCTTCATCCCGCTCCACTGCCACCCAGCTCAGAGCATGTCAAATGCTCTATTTGTCTAACAAAGTGTGTGTGTGTGTTTGTGTGTGTGTGTGTGTGTGTGTGCAGGAGCACTATGAGGCTGTGATGAGACGCACCCTGGAGCGTAGCCAGCGAGTAGAGCAGAGACAGAAGAGGTGGTCTTGGGGTGGACTTCCAGATTCTGACAGCAAAAACGGTATGTGTGCTTGTCCAGAAACCAAACCGAACCATCCATTCATCAGCAGTTCCATAAACAGCCTTGATTCACTGACTGACAGAGAACCCATAGGCTACATGTTAGTGCTGGTATGAATTAAAAACTACATACTGGTCTTCTTAACCTCATGGTTAAGATGTGGTGGCAATAAATCATGTTCGGCTGTTGATTTGTGTTCTGTGGTTGTGCACAACACCACTGAGGAGTTGAAATCTCACATTGTCACCTTTTACACTCTCTCTCTCTCTTATTCCATGGAGAAAGAGTCTGTTTCCAGTAGCGACATGTTTGTCCCCGCCCCTCCCACAGGACAGTTTGACAGTGGCTCCGCCTCCTCCCCAATTGCAATAGTAATCTCCCCTGCCTCTCCAGTCTCCAGGCCGCCCAGGAGTCAGACGTCACAAGGTGGTTTATACCGTTTGCCTGTCCACCGCGTGACTTGACACAAACTGTGCACTCTCCTCTGCAGCCATCCATGCACTAATCTAACTGGTGCTGTTCGCCAAAAACCTTCTGGGGCTGTACTGTCTCTGTTTGACTTATCTTAGAGTCATGCAATACAATCATTTTTCGCCACTTACTCTTCAAGTTTGCTCTGATGTCACTGGTTGGTTTGGTTTTTATTTGTTCCTCATTTGATTCTCATCCAAATGTAACGACTCGCCTTGAATGTTTACTAACTGCACCATGTCTTGTTTTTCTTGGCTGGGTTGCCCGTGGTTTACTAGGTAGAATAATCGGTTACGCAATACTTGATGACTTATGCCCTTCATAAAAAACATTTTCTAATGTATCATTTGTTAATCTGCAACATGTAGTGTTTACTTAGGAGGCAATAATTGTTGTTTGAACATAAGGTATTCCAAAAGTTCTCATTATAAACACATTGCTTACATTAAGCAATTATGGTCTTTAGCTTTATAATAGCTTAATGTTTTGCTATTCAGCATATTCCACATTTTATCATTACACTCAGCTGCTAACCTGCCCCTACAAATCAGCCAGTATTAGAATTAACCACAGCTTAGCACACACAAACCCCAGTCTGCTCTGTATAACACTAATTCTGCTCCCTCTGTGTGTGTGTGTGTGTCTTTTTGTCTGTGTGTGTGTGTGTGTCTTTTTGTCTGTGTGTGTGTGTGTGTCTTTTTGTCTGTGTGTGTGTGTGTGTCTTTTTGTCTGTGTGTGTGTGTCTTTTTGTCTGTGTGTGTGTCTTTTTGTCTGTGTGTGTGTGTGTCTTTTTGTCTGTGTGTGGGTGTGTCTGTCGGTGTGTCTGTGTGTGGGTGTGTCTGTCGGTGTGTCTGTGTGTGTGTGTTTGTCCTCCCTGTAGACAAGCGTTCCTCCTCCACTACGAACCTGAAACAGAGCGACTCGGTCATCAACAAGCGTCTCTCCTCATCCTCTGCCACCCTCCTTAACTCTCCCGATAAACGTAAGTGTTCGTCCTGCCCTCTCCTCCATTACCCGAGATCCATGACGATCAATGAGAACTCATGTTATACAGTCCTGCATGTGCTTCATTCAGACACCTCCACACACTCTTCTAATGCTGTCAAGTCAGACGTCTGTCCCTGTAGAGCGCTTGTTTATGTTCATGTTACTCTGATGCAAACTCAGCATTGTGTGGATTTGAATGAGCTGTGAGTGTTTGTGCCGTGTTTGATTTGTACAGACTTGCTGTTTTTTCCCCCACAGTTTCCTCTTACACGAGCGGTCAGCCGTGACTCAGTCAGTGTCACACCAGACACAGTTTGTGTTGGAGTAACATCTTCGTTTTCCTTCCAGCTCACCTTGTGTGTGTGTGGTGCCACAAATGTTAAAAACTCATGTTTGTGTCCCCCTGGAGTGAAAGCCATGTTCTTCATTCAGGTGCTGAGCTCTCGTTTGTCCCTCAGGTGCGAAGCGGAGAAGTTCCTCTTTGAACCGGTTGCCTAGCAACGCCCCTCAGGCCTCTAAAGAAGCGCATAAGCCACCTCAGGTGGAAAAGACAGGTGCCGAACTCCCAGACCTCCTCCATACAGTCCACAGTGTCTCATAGATCACTTGTATAGAAGATACGAGCCTATATTTGCCTACTTCATCTTACCAGTTAAAATCCCTTAATTATGCAAATACATGCATTAAATAGGGCTTAGACAGAGAGCCTACCCAGGCCTTCTATGTTTCTGTTGTATTTAAACCGTAAACTAGCATAAATACATTCATAAATGTGAAGCAGTGACTAACTGCATTGTTCTCAAAATGCCCATGCAGTTTTCCTCTGAACTACAGAGTAATATAACAAATGACACTCCAGTAATGAAAGACAGACACTTCCTGTTTTATTTTTTTAACGCTGCGCTGTCCACTTTGTCTATAGGCCCTATCTTGAAGAAGCGAAGCTCCTCCCTCTCTCGAATAGGGGCTAAAACACAGCCCGCCCCCAAACCAGAGAAATCCACAGCCGACGAATCAGGTGCATACGCCCCAACCGAGATATTTTACGTGTTTGTGCCCCGTTTACTAACAAATAAGCGCAAGCTGTGTACGCTTCATCGGCTCGTCCTGCACGTGTTTGTTCCGATATTAACCAAACTACCAGCAAAACTTGATGTTGTGTTTTGTTCAACAGGATTGGTCCGTTCGTAACCTGCCATTATAAATATTCAGGGTCTTTCTCTCTCATTCTCTTGTTTTTTGCTTGCCTTGTCATGTTTCTCACACTGCATCAGATATTCATGCATTCATTAATGTAACAGTCTGCTGATATAAACACCGTATCGAAAAGATATCCATTCATCTGTGGACGCCTGCCGCTGCTCGAGCTTTAATTCCTCTTTCCTTGTCGCTGCTTCGTTGTACCAGAGTTTACTCTGAGCTGCTCATCAGAAGAGCTCTTTGTTTGTGTTAATACAGTGTGTTGTTGTGTTTGAGTGAACACTGTTTTCTCTACCAGATGACATGAGCAAAGGAGTTTGGCCCCTGGTGCCATGACTGTTTTTTTTGTGTGTGTGTTTTGTTCCTGTTCTAAAGACACACTATGTTGACTGGTTTAACCTGAAACTTTCTAGTGCCATATTTATTCCTAACACCCATATGTATGCCAGACATCTTAGACTGTAATTGTAACCTAAAATCTATTTTAAGGACCTCCTGACCTGCTGGCGGACCGTTCTGGATTGCGCATTGGTTTAGATAGACCGCGTAATTTTTTTGGGTCACGCTGCTGAGAGCACTTCCTCATTCCAGAGCTGCACATCATCAAGAGCCTCAGTAATGACTCTTAATAACAGCCTCACACCACGTCACGACAAGTCAACAAATGTGAAGCGCATCCATATAGTGCCAACAAACATGTTCAAATGAGACGTTCAGTTTTAACTCCATTTTCTCTGGTTTTACCGTGTGATTTTGGAACTGTGGTTACAAGCATCACAGCAGGAGATTTTTATTCTCGTTTTAAGACTTTAACATGTTTAGCAGTACGCAAACTCAATCTTAGCTCTGTTTCACCGAATATTTTGTAATGCCTCAGTACAGACCAGACTGAAGTCAAATGCCTTTATCTGTGAAATGTATTTGTGCTTTAATGTAATATGAATGTTAATTCAATGTATTTAAAACATTCAGGTGCAAACATTTGACTCTGGGCTGGTGTATCTCAAAAAGCTTAAGTTACTCCTTAGTCCCGGCTTTGTGCTTTACTTTGTTTACACCTGGTTCTGCTCCCGATCACCACCTCCTTATCTCACTAATGTTCTTGTCTCTCCAGCATGAAGAGTCTCACCTTAATTACATCATCTAACCGCTGTTTATATTTAAACAACCTCTATTCTCCTTGTTTTTTGTGTCGATTCTTGCATTTTAAATCACATTGTCATTCCCCCTCGTTCTTACTTGTGTATGTTTCTCAACCTCGATCTCTCTTCCCTTTTGTCTGCTCTGTTTCTCGTATCTGTATGGGCACTGTATCTGTAGCTCGCCGCTCATTGGCTGCCCCCGTGGACTGCGGTTTCCTCAGTCGCCTGCTCACGCCCACCCAGGCCTCGCTGGCTAGGAGCAAGAGCGCCGCAGCCTTGTCTGCCGAAGGAGTCGACGCTCAAGGTAACCCTTTGCTTGTATGTATATACAGGGCGCTCTGTGGGTGCGCGTGGTTGGCGTGTTGTATTGTCACATTCACATGCATCATTTGTACACACACAGTTGAGCTGCCTTTCTTGGGACGCACCGATATTTCATCCACTAAAATTTTTCGGATTTAAAAAGTGCAAGAAATTTTAAATTGAAGCATGTTTAGATATGATGTTATGTAGTTACATTAATTGTGTGACTGTTTTGAATACTGATCTGTTATGTACTTGCTCCTTTTTGTTTATTTTTAAACCAAAAAGTTGTGAATTGTGGCTTTAATAACCTAAAATATTATAGCATTGATAAAAACATAATTAAAAAAAAAACGTTTATTGTTTTGGTGCATCACTAGACTTTTCTCGGCTCTTCTCATACACACAGACAGACATTTGCAGGGTGTTCCACAGCTCTGCTGAGGGATCTTTTGTAAGCTGATTAGCTAAATGACTCAGTGCGTGAGAGGGAATGCTGTCCTGCTGTTGCTACTTCAATCCCCAGCTGGTCCACACAGAGCAGCTCAGAGCCCCTGCAAACCAGACCAGCAGCCGTCCCCTAAACAACTTTACTTCCAGTTACTTTGATAACCAGTAAAGCCACAAGTTTCGGCCTGTAGGTTGATCAATAGGGTTTAATGTTTTATACAGTTGCCAAACTAGCTGCGTTAATAAATCTCACCCCATCTGGACCCTTAAAATTGAGTGAGAGATGAATCAGCAGCTTATGGATCAATGGCATTTATAAGCTTATTTATAAGCTACATGATGATAACAGTCAGAGTTAATTATAGCAGGGAAAGTTTAGCATATAAATCCCACTGTCATATCATCGACTCATGTCTTAGGACTGTTCACCTCATTTCACCTCCATCAATACATACTGTACTAGACATTTCTCAACATCAGTTGAAGCTGCAATCTGTCATTTGTCTCTACCGCCATCTCTGTTTGAAACATAACATTGCAGGTTATTTTACATATGTTGAAATCAAATGAAGCCATTTCCTGGGAAATCACACCCGACAGCTCAAATTATAAATCATTGTTATAAACTTACAGTTGGGAATCGGGGTAAGATGACTTTGGAATCTGCATTGGTCATGTACCTGCTCCGTAACTTGTGTTTGGTTCATTTTTAACCCAGGAAAGTTACAGATTGCAGCTTTGTACATCCTAGACATCGTACAACATCGTACTGTACAGAGTGCAGAAGTAAAACATGCTTTTTTAACATCTTTATTTCTGTACGTGTTTTTGATGTGCTTTGTGAATGTGGGGGAAAATATGAGTAAATGAATGTTTAGTTTGCAGATTTACTGATATGACATAAACTGCACGCTAAGATATTTGCTCGATGCAGCCAAAGGTTTGCTTCGGTGAAATGCAGAAAGCTGTCACCTGCCATGTCTCTCTCTCTGTCTCACAACCACCCACCCACCCAACAAAGCCAGTCCTCCAGATCAATCTAACAAGCGCCAATGTTTTTTTTGTGCTTTTATCACCCCCATTCCCCTTTCTCTTCTCTGTTTCTCTTCCTTTCACTTTGCTTGTGATGACCCTTCCCTGCTTTTCCGTGGCTGCGCACTGCTGACTGTGTCCCTTACCAGAGTCTCAACTGTGTCCTCGTTCAGCCTCTGCCAGCACGCTGAACCCCCCGGCCCGCGGCCCCCTGCGCAGTCGCAGCAGTGACCGAAAGAAAGGCCTGCCTACATCCACATCTGCAGATGGGATCGCCAGTATGACACAGGTGAGCGGATAAATGTAAACTTCCACTAAAATAAAGTGCGTTTTCATGCCCTATGTATGTTACCTAAGTTGCAGCACAACAGAATAGAACGCAGCCCTTACGGCAATTTCAGAGAGGTTAGCGATAGCAACTCTAATGCCCTCCCGTCAAAGCCACGCCTCCTCCAATACTGCACAGAGGTATGCAAATACATCATCTGACAGGCAAGCAGGACATCCTGTCGTTGCATCCAGACCGAATGCAATGATTGGAGGAATATTTTGTGGTCCTTTCTATGGTTTCACATAAAACGTATAAATGTATAAACATATTTATATAATCTTCTGATTGCTTTAAGCTGCCTTTAAGTCCACCACACACATTTGGCAAACTGAATCGCATAAAGGATTGCTCTGGACTCCAGGCCAGTGATAGACGCATGTCCAATAAAGTGCAAATGACTTGTGCAGAGTTCATAACAATCCCGTGACCAGGATAAGCTACCTGTGTGTTATCTGTGTCTTCTCTAGCGGAAACAGTGCGTACTCATTCAAACATAACTTATGTGATCACCCAGTATGGTTTGCTTTGCAAAACAGCTTGGATTTTTCCCTGACGGTAATCAGCGAGCTGTCCGTTCTGAGTAACACTATCAGATCTCAGCCCAAGATTGCTCCAACAGCAGCGAGCGCTGAAGAGACCGATACTGGTTACATAAATCAGAGATCTTGCTGCCATTGGTTGTCATACCGTGCCTGGGCCCTACAGCAAGCTGTATCTGATGAGAGATGATGTTGAGTCTCGGCTAAGTATAGGGCCATTTACAGGCCAAAGAATTATTCCATAGGCATTATGGAATACACATTCATTATTTTCAGTGCTGATTAACAGTCAAATCTCCAAGATTCTGTGGAATGAATTTAAATATGGTCAAATGTGTTAAGCAGACATGAGAGCATTTTCATCTGTAGCTGAAGGCATGGTTAAATGAATGATTCAAATGATGAAACTGAAAAGGATGTTGAGAACTTTGACAGCTTTCCATTTCTCAGGAAATTCGCATTGAGTTCTTTGGGTGCGGATTCCACGTGGGCGGTAACTTATCATCAACTTATCGTCTCTCTTCTGTTATCTTTCTTGTATTCATTTTTCTTAAGCAGAACAATGACAAGCGTTTCTCATCACCGGCGGGACAACGCCCTGCCTCACCTTCCAGCCGTCCTCGATCCCCGTCTCCAGCCGCGCAGGCTAACACCATCCCAAGAGCGCCCTCACCTGGAGCAGCCAAGTAAGATCCTCGCCTTTACCTGCAGTGGTTCCATTTCAAACCTTGAAACCATTACAGTCTGTTGCTTGAGTTTCATCTTCTATTCTATATAGCACAACTGGGTGAAAGCGCATCTTTCACCTCCTCCCTCATTTATAAATTTCTCTCCTACAGGCAGAGTCCACGCTTTCGCCCTCCTTCCCCCAGTGCTTCGAAACAGCGGCCTCCGTCCCCTCAGCCCTCCGCCACATCCAAACCCCCTCCCATCCAGAAACCTGCTCTCACCCCCACCGGGCCCCCCACCCTCCGCAAGAGGGACGAAAAGCCAAAGGAAATGTCCCCCATGACGCCCGTCACCCCGCAGTCTCCAGAAACCACAGCACCAAGCCCAGCGCCTCCAGCCAAGACCAAAGAGGGTGTGTATAGTGATTTTATATATATATTTTATATATAATATATATGCCTTATATATGAGAGAAAAGATGAAGACAGAGAATGAGTCACATGCTATTGATGGACAATTTGGTGTGATATAAAAAAAGACCCAATCACAATTCAGTATGCAAACAGATGTAAGAACAGACCAATCACAATTCAGTATGCAAACAGATGTAAGAACAGACCCATCACAATTCATAGATTAAGCTCTCTGTTAGATATACTTAATACTTAGATAAAGGTTGAGTATTAGTGAGGTTACTGAGTATGTATAGAGGCGCTGTGCTGGTTTATGATTGACACACAGCGCCCTCTGCTGGAAGCATTACTTTAATCATCATACTTTTACTTCTTAATACATTTGGCTGTATATTTCTGTAGCGGTGAATGTTAAAATGCTTAATGTTTATGGTTTCAGATTCCAAAGCCGCGGCAGGTACCAGCTCGGCCGCAGAGGCTTCCAAGATCCTGGCAGAGAACCGACGTTTGGCGCGTGAACAGAAGGAGAAGGAGGAGCAGCTCCGCATACAGAGAGAAGAGGAGGAGAGGTACATTCTGTTCCTTCAGTGGCATGTGTTTTAGAGTTAGTGAGAGCTACACCCTGTGAAGTCTCGTGTACCTGTTTTTTCTGGTTAAACTCTTCTTTAGTCCATAATGAATCATAAAAGCAGACACACTGACATTAGTTTATGAAGCTATTCATTTTTCTTGGCCGTGATGCGAAAGGCATGTGACAGTAGATTTGTCATGCATTCAGTACAGCTAAAGCCTCAGTGTGTTAAAGCTGTTTACTGTGCGTGCCAGAGGCCCTGAGGTATCATGTCTCGACAGGCTAAGGAAAGAGGAGGAGAAGCGTCTGGCGGAGGAGGAGCGTTTGAGGCGTGTGGAGGAGGAGAAGAGGCTGGCAGAGGAGAGGAAGATAGAAGAGGAGGAGCAGGCTCGTAAGGCGGAGGAGGAGAGACAACAAAAAGAACTGGAGGAGCAGCAAAAACAGGCCGAGCTACAGAAAGAGGTTAGTTGGAGCTCATTATGCACAGAAACCGTGATAGAGCTGATGATTGGTTGCTTGAGTGATTGATACGCTGCTTGTCCAATGGCAGCGCGAGGAGGCTGAGGCGAAGGCCCAGGAAGAAGAAGAGAGGCAACGTGAAGAGAGAGAGCGCATTATGCAACAAAACCAGCAGGAACGCATGGAAAGAAAGAAGGTGCGGTCACATGACCACTGTTGCGTTGCGTTGCATTGTTGTGTTGCAGCTGTATTTAGAAGAAGAAGGACATACGCGTGCTGTAAACATGCTAAATGTTCTCTCTCCTTCCCCAGAGAATTGAAGAAATTATGAAGAGAACCAGAAAAACAGACCAAACCGATTTTAAGGCATGTTTATACAGCGTCATTTTTACACAGCGTTGAGGCATTTAAACTACATTACAGTTGCTGATGTTTTGTGTGTCTGTTTAATCAGAGTAATGAAGATGATGAAGATGAGGCTGAGGAGCAAGTAAACTGTGATGATAAGGGTCAGTGGTTGCTTGTGTGTGACTGCTCAAAGATTTAGCTGGTTGTATGTTGAATGAAATAACTTGTGTTTAATCAACCTTCAGAGAATGTGGAGGCGGTCATGTCAAAGCAGAGTGTGGAGCAGCCAGTTTCCAGTGTGAATGGTCAAACAGGTGTGGACAGTAAGGAGAACAGCAACGGACCCAACACAGAGAACCCCTTATTGGAGAGGTACAGGCATCACCAGTTTTACTGCCTAAATTTAAGTGAATGTCATAATGTTAGTGGTATTCAGCATAATATGGGTTTATTGCAACACATTTCTGATTTATGTTGTATTACTGAAGGGGCTGTAGTGGTACCCATAACCAAAATGAGTGCAGAAACACAGTGAGCCAGTTGTAGGTTGATTTAAACACAGTGAGGCCTTCAAAATTTCAGTCTGTTTATTTAAACAACCTGACTCGACAGCTCACCCTTGTCATTTTAAAACTTTTTTTGCTTCTGAGGAACACAAAAGAAGATATTTTGAAGTATGTTGGTAACCAAACAACAGTGGCACCTATTGACTTCCATTGTATGGACACAAAACCACTGAGATACTTCTCAAAATATCTTCTTGTGCGTTCCACAGAGGATTAAAAAGTCATGTTGGTTTGAAATGACATGAGGGTGAGTACATGATGGAAGAATTCTCATTTTTAGGTGAAGGATCCCTTAACTTTTGTGCTGCTTTAATCTCCACCAGCCCCCCACCCAAGTCCTGTCTGATGGAGGGCTCGGAGTTTGTGAACGAGGACACTAAGGTGAGTCTGGTGGCTGGACTCAACGGTAAAGGTGGACCCTGGAGCTTCGAGGAACTGATTGATCTGGGTGTTCATGCAAATATTAAACCTCTGATGGATGATGGGGGTCCCGAGGGGCCAAGAGTCGCCTTTGAGGAGAAATCAAGCTCCATTCATCCAGCTCAGCCTATTGAGGCCCTGTCCGGTGAAGACTTTAACATGTAACTGTTATTGTGTTGCTTATTTTTATATTGACAGAAGAATAAACATGTTTCTTTCTCCTCTTTTGTAGAGATGTAAATGGGCAGGTCCGTTTAGGGCCCGCTAGTTATTGCACTCCGTGAGTCCAGCTGAGTCTCAGCATCTCTGCACTCAGACTCGTCTGGACCGCCAGGAAAAGCGCACAGTGCCGCACAGCCTCTGCACAACAGATGGATTAACCAAGAGAAAAAAAAATCCAAGATGAAGTAAAATACAAAAGAAAAGCTTCAGGGAAAATACTAGATTCCTTCATTGTGCTAGCGTCTTGTTTAGCAGCTCTGCGTCTTTATATTCACGTTTTTTCAGAATTTGTTTTTATTAGATAAGTTTAACTTCTTTTTAATGTGGGAACAACTTTGTAATTTATTCACGTGCTTCTCCGCATTTAAATGGCTGCTGTTTCCTGTTGGAACTCTTTACATGGCACATGCATTTTAAGTCTTGAATTTATTTCAACAGTCATTTATACGTTGTATAGACTGAAACGGTGCGTTATTGGGTTCATGTAAAGTGTTTCGAGACATTTAACAATTGGCCACAGAAAATGAAAAAAATCTCAAGTTTTGCAGTTGACACAGAAGTTCTAATTAAAACCCCATTCCTGCTGTCTGTCACTTGTAGATAGCAAATCTCGTTCTTGGTATTTCGTTGAAAACAGTTCAAAGATTCCAGTTCAAATTCGGATCGAGTGTGAACATGTCTGTACTGTCTTGGGCTCCGAGATTGAAGGATGAGGAGCTCAATCGCAGGTCGTCATGGTAACACTTTAAATGCTTTTGTTTAAAGAGGTTTTTGTGTTACGGTTTTGTAGTAGGTTCCTGTATTGTTGATTATCCTGGTTCCACCGGTACATAAGTACGACTAGTAACAAATATGTAATTTAAGTAAAATGACATCTGATGTCTGCATGTATCTGTGCTCTATTATATTGCTTAATATAACGCAGAATTACTGTAATCTTACTGTAACCACACTTGACAGGGTTTCTGGTGTATGTGTCCGAGGGGTCTTGTGTTCCACTAGCTAAACTTGAGAGATTAATGGTTCACATGCCCGAAGTCTCCTCAGGGTTCTACTGTACTATCGGATTCTGATGTGTTCTTGTGTTTATGTTATGCATTCTCTAAATGTACCCAGACACACTTTTATACAATAGTTCATTACAAAACATTTGATTTAAATGACACATTTGGTCCTAGATATGCAAAAATACATATTTAAAATTACTTTCCACATATCAAAGTGTTATGTAAATAGTCAGTATTAGTCGGTTCGGCCATATTTGCGGGTGGGAATAAGCAGCAGGCAGCAGATTTTGGTAGTGTCTCTGTTACTGTACTGTACAGTGCGGTCCAGGAGATAAGTCCACCAGATTTAACTGCCTGTATTCAGCCTGACTGTGCTGATCTCTGAACAGAGTGTGACGTGTTGCGAAACAGACTGTAAGTGGACTGAGGGTGCAGGCTGAGTCAGGATGGTCTTATGAAGCAGCTGCGAGTTTGCAGACTAACAGAAGCATGTCACCTCTCGTTGAGGGAATTGTGGTTTACATCTGCAGCTGGAGGATTCAGAGAGATGTTTGTGGATATGCAGGTGTGCGGATACGCGCACTAGACTTGTGGTGCGAGGGTTTGGCTGTTTGGTCCAGTCGGTTATAATAAATAATTGGGCTCATATGGGATTACATGTACTGTTGTTAATAAATAAATACATTCCCTTATTTAGCATCATTCCATTCGTATATGGGAATAGATCCCTCACTGCATATATAAAGGTTTCTATGTTTTATATGTTATGTATCTGCTTTGTAACTTTTGTTATATGAAAGACATGCTTTCCGGATCCTTTTGGATTCGGGAGCTTTTGACTTGAGTGGAAAACTGGAGGTTATAAATGAGCAGCGCCTGATATATGAAAATATTTGTGTACGTCGTGCGATTTGGACGTGGCCGTTTTTATCCTTTCGTGTGCTTTTAACACTGTGCTTCGAACCTTACACATTTCTGAAATTGCTTCAAGCTGCATGGCAGCTGCAAACCGAGTCAGTGAGGCGTGCGTGTTGGTTGCGTTTGCTTTCATAATGCGTTGACATGGCGACTGCTCAAGTTCAACTCCAATACAGACGTTTCCATTACCAGGACCTTTAGAGCTGTATGTACTGTATACATCAGAACTAAAACTGTTCTTTAATCTCCTCAATACAGGGATAGAATAGGACGGAGCCTTAGATACAGAATAGGTTGTATTTTATTTCATTAAATTAATACCTTTAATCTTAAAATACCTTTGTCACATGACTTTACCTTGACAATCACTCGTATAGGGTCACGAATAAGATCTGCTTTCACTGAAGCAGTTTCTTGTCTTGAAATAGCCCTGACCACAACTTATATATGTAAATATATCCAAAGTGTACTGGGAAAATATAAATTGTTCAAATAAAGTTTTGGAGAAAAAAAATGACGTTTTGGGTCGTTTGTTGCTTATGTGCTCCATATATAATTGCTTGAATTGGTTTATTGCAGTTTGAAGGTTTATTGTCAGATTTTCTTTACAATCTTTCACTTACAATGTTGTAAATGTAGGTTTTGATATCATGTTAATAGCAAAGATGAAGCGTTAATATGCAGATGTTTACAATATCACTGTTTTAAACTGTTTATACTGATATACTGATACTGATTTTTTCAAAGCATTATAAAGCCATTTACAGAAATACTGCCATAGTCACAGAAATGCATGTCATCGTCACATGACATCAGTTTACACTTTTACCAAAGCTTTGCAATAATGATTTAAAACGTTTATAGGTTTGTAAATACTACTAATGCATATAGATGTTTTGCAAAAAAAAAGGCTTTGGCTGTCCTAACAATTAAAAAAATTCTCCAGTGATGTCAACAAACTTTCTCACTGGTTTTCTCTTTAGCGGAACACTCAAAGCTCTACTAGATTTTGATGCATCTTAGCAAATTTCATTATTTATGTCTCAACCGTTTCTGTTACCCAGTATTATTACCCTCTCACTGATACCCTCACAGTTTTTTGGCACAGTCAGGGCAGTAGATGTGCTCTCCGTTGATGACGAAGCGCTTGTGAGCCAGTGAGAGGGAGCATTTTTTGCAGTTAAAGCAATATTCGTGCCAGGATTTGTCCTCATAGTTCACCACATTCGTCCCTTTGCCAAATCCTGGAACACAGAAAGACAACACACACAAACTTTGTTGTTGTTTTTTTTTAATAAATCATCGAGGTAGTTATAAAGCCTTCGGATGCAATCACAAGTATTCCTTGAAATACAGAAATGTATTTTATACACACACGAAATTTGATTGTGATGTGGTTAAAAATACATTTGAATTGAAATGATTCAGACTATTAATGATATTTTCCATCCCTGTTATTATCATTATCAACAGTTGAAAATCGTATGCGATGCGCTACCAGTTGAGCTACAGGTACACTCGTTCGTTTTATACTGGTGATACAAGTGGACATGTATCATCACATCGGTACCTGTGATGGGATTCTGACATCCAGAGCACTTTTTAGCCACATCGCTCTTATAGCAGTCCACACAGTAGAACTGGTCCTCGTGCGCCGTGAAACGAGCCCCGGCCAGAGGTTTCTTGCACGTGTGGCACACGAAGCACTCAGAGTGCCACGGCTTGTCCTCATAGGTGATGCCACCCGAGGTGATGGCCTGGTTGTTTTTAAGTTAGACCAAACAAAGAAAGATATTCAGAAAATGCTAAACCGTTTCTGTGGTCTTATATCAACATTCTGGTTCAGTCAACTGACCTCTTGACAGCGGAAACAGTGCTTGGCAAATTGCTTCTCGTGGCAAGGAGCGCAGTACATCTCGTCACCTCTGGCTAGGAAGCTCTTGCTGCGGATTGGCTGCTTGCATTGAAAGCAGAGGAAACACTCCTCGTGCCAGACTTTGTGCTTGTATTCCACATTCTGAGAGCCTGACGAGAAATATAAAAACTCATTTACAAAACTCAATGAGTGTGGGTCAGAAACTCAGTGTTGAACGCACCATAAACGCTCTGTCTGTCCAGCTAACACATTTAGGGTACAGGAACGTTTTCCTAACGTTTCCATTAAGAAACCAAAACGTTAAATCTGCCGTTTCGAAAATTTTGCAATCGTTCAAAACGTCCCGTTTTTTAGACGTTGTATTAACGTTACCGCTTAGAACGCTTTCAAACATTCCGCTGAATTCTGTTAACGTTTTTAAAACGTTCCACTAACTACATCAGAATAACGTTTCGATAGACGACATGCCACGTAAAAAAGCATTCTACAAACGTTACTGCAAGAACGCTGAAAGAACGTTAATAAGAACGTTACCCGACGTTCTGAGAACGTTAGCTGGGGGCGTGTACAGCTCACCTGGCGTGATCAGTTTGTTGCAGCCCTGACAGCGAGCGGACTCCTCGCGGCCGCCGCACTTATCACACAAGATCTTGCCGTCATCTCGGGCCGCGAAGGGCTCGTTGGCCAGCGGCTTGCTGCACTTGGCGCATCGGAAGCAGCCTTCGTGCCAGTGGCGGTTCTTATGGGTCAACTCCTGGACAAAAGGTAACTGTGAGTTTTGCGAAAGGTCAATTGCTTTTCCAAATCATCTCACGTCAATGCACACCTTTGCGTCGACGCCGATAGGCTTGCGACACTCGGTGCACGTGTTGGCGCAAAGCTTTTCGAAGCAGCGCACACACACGTGCTTGTCGTCTTTGTTGACGTACTTCTTGCCCTGCAGGTTTTCTCTGCAGTAGATGCAGTCAAAACGCTCTGTCATGGTGGAGCTCGGAGAACTGTAACTGCGGGGACCTGACGGAAAAAAACAAATTTACCTCATATATTCTCTTATAATTATAATTAAAAACATCGACTTTAAACAATTGAAATAAAAAGGATATACTGTTTTAAGGAATATATATGTAATATACGTAATAAATCCATGTATTAATATCTGATTTCGTCGACACTGTTAAAAGCTTTGATGCCTTAAATTTTGCATGTGAATCAACCTTTTAAGTCGTGATCAAAATTAATTAAACACATTTTCAACAGTTTTACAGTAACTTAACACCAGTCAAGATTAAACATAGTGAGTTGGAATGACTTGCAGCCACGTTCATCGAACTTAAGAAAAACGTAAGAAAGCAAAGTTTTTTTCTAATGACAGTTCGTGATGCTGTTTCTGAAGTCACCACAAGAGGTCAGTATAATACAACCACACAGAGGGAATCATCTCCAGGTTTAAGGCACTGATTTTTTATGGGACTTTTGAACGGCTTCTTGCATCACCGGTCTTGGATCAGGGCCTCTGGCATTTCCTGTGTCGTTTGGAGATGGATGTTTTAAGTACATCTAAATAACGTTGTAATAATAAATAGTTCATGAGGCATGCCTATAACGTAGCACATGACTGCATTTCAGTACATGCCATGAGATCTCTGTCGCAAACATTGAACCAGTGTAAACTGATTTGTTGGTCTTAGCTGGTTTGTTTTGCTGGTTTTAGAGGCATTTCGGGTACTTGTAAGTTGGTCAGGATGTGAAGCCAGCTGGTTGAGCATTTAAACCAGATAAACACAAGTTTGGCCATGCTAGAAGACCTGCTAGTACAGCTGAGGACAAACTGAGACCTTTATTCTGAATTGCTTAAAATTGTTGTTGGTATGTCAAATGTTGTTGTAAGCCACGGTTTAGCATTTGTTTCGCAAACACAGTCTAGCATAGCAACCACATGCCAAACACGTTAGGAAAGCCTGCATGAAAAGACAGAGGTCAAATCGCCCCACAGTTGTGGGTGCTAACATGTGGGTCTGGTAGTGCCAGAGCTGCAATTTTGGGCCAATAACGGGCTGTATTTTTAGAAGCATAGACTCATTCGTCCCAATGGACTTTTTGGTCTGTCAACATCCTATTGTTAACTCTCATGTAAAACGGTCGTCTCTATGGCAACGTTCATTAGCATTCCACTGATCTGATCAAGTGACTGAATTAAACCAGTTTAAATCTTGCAAACAAGACAGATTATCTAGAGTTTAAAAATAAGGCAAAATCGATTCCTTCCTGGACCAAAAACTGATTATGAATGATGGTATACTGAACTAAACCAAAAATCACCTAGTCTAGGTGAAAACCTCAGGGTCGTCATTTCCAACACAATTCACAATTAGACCGGCTTTGTGTAAAACCCTCAGTGTTGCTTGCCAAAACATCTCATCGAGCCTCATTTGGCATTATCTTTATTCTGTCCTCTGATTTCAAAAGTACACCGTAGTCGCGTCGCGGCCTCTGTGAAGTTATCCATGCCTGTGACTTGAGCACTACATCCTCTAAGCCTTTGGGACGGCATCCATCAGCTGTCCGCGGTGAGCTTATCCTGTCAGAGCGGTTAAAAGGGGAACCAAGCTGCCCGAAAGGTCAACACACGATCAAATACAGCCATGGGGAGTACGGTAACCAAAGGAACATCGCCAGCTGATAAAGCAAACATTGATTCTGGCACCTATATTTGACACTTATGGATGTGTTTTAAATAATACATCACGCTATAAGGCCTTATCTTTCTCTGTCTATACTAGATAGACCCCTTCTATCTAGATTTGCATCTGGATCTGCTACAATTATTTATACAAAAAGCATACATACTACAAATATACATAAGCATACACCTATACTACAAGCCTACATACGTCATGAAAAGTTCACATTTTAAATCAGTCTATCTAGTTTGAGATTGATTTACATGGGTGTGTAAGTAACAGCAGGTCCTTCGTAAGATCCGTTTTTCCCGAACAAACATGCTACACCAATGTCACTGTCTTCATAAGCCAATCAGATCCAGGCAAACCACTAAAAACTCCATGAGCCCAATACATTGAAATACTAGAACACAACATATAAACTCTTAATACAAACATCACAGTAAGATAACCGCCGTCAGCACCAACAAAGAGAACCCACAGGCACGTCCCCATGACAACACACCGCACAGCTTTACCTGAGTGCTTGTAGGAAGTCATATCTGCTCTCAGTAACTACAGGAAAGTCGTAGACCAATGAAAGAAACAAACAAAAGGACGAGTGGATGGATAAGGAGAACAACAAGCAGCTGAAGAGATACAGGGGAACTTCCTTCTTCTCTTTGGGGCATTTGACATATGTACGACCCCAGCTGCCCCTTAAAACCAACACCCTGCCCCCCCCAGTTGCTCACAGTACCCAAGGCCTGTCCTCCAAACCACTAACCCAGTAATCCTGGGCATAGCTGCCCGCTCCATGTTAGGCTATGATGTAAAAGAAAACTGCTACAGCTTGGGTGGGATGAGAGAGAGAGAGAGAGAGAGAGAGAGATGTGGAATTCCTTGCTTATGACATCAGAGTGGAGAATAAGGGAATTAGCCTTTAACCAAATTCGGGTGTCTCAGAGAGACTTGCGGTTTTAAGACGGGTCAAGTCCATCAGTACATTAAATCGTTCCGTTGACTTTTGCTTGTCTGTTTAAACAAGTTGCACCATCTTTAATGTCGTTGGAAGAAGTGATTTAGCACTGAAATATTCGGCGCTGATCAGATACTGGGTTTTAGGGGCCCTTAGGGGCCAATAACATAAGAAATATCATAGTGTCACCTCAGACTGAAACTTAACCACAGCGATTTTTAGGGGACAATACAGGAATATTGCCTGGGACTCTCTGGGGTATAGCCTACTCCCTAGACCCGGGGATGAGTGGGCCCCACCCAAAAACAATTTGTTCTGGGGCCTGTGAACTTTAGCAAAGTTCCTAAGTTTGACTGAGCAAATAAACTGTTTTCTTTTGGTTTATCCTCTAGGGTAAATGTATTTATTGTTCACAAACTATATCTCTGGTTTTTTTTGCACTATTGTGCTTGTACTTAAGATCGTGACTCATCCCTTTAAACTTATTTTTAAATGTTTTCGAGTGTTGCTAATGTGAGGAATGAAGAAAACTATGTTTCTTGCAGACTCGGCCAAGATTGTTGTAGTTATTCACCAGCAGACTTGACATTACACAGAAACAAACTAATGGTCACAGACGGTTCATTTTTCAGAGTTAGGCAATGCTTCCAGACCGCAAAGATCTGGGAACAAATGATTTCCTTGAAAGGAAAGAAGACAGAGGCAAGACTGTTGCACTTCTGCCCACATTATTTAAACACTCTTACGAGCCACTGTCAGAATACATTAAAATACGTACCAGAATACATCTAAACTAGAGATGGGGGGGTCATTTGATCACATGATTAGGTCTGTTCAGATTAGGTCTGTAATTGATTCAGATTAGGTCTCGATTCAAATTATGTATAGACATAGATATATAGATATATATAAATATATAGATATATTGTGATACAGATCCTGACCAATTTCGACAACTAAACCAAACAGAAATCGACAAACCGTTTTGACTTTTGAACGCTGTAACCTTTAGTCGTTTATTAAAAATAGGGAATTATGTAAAAGCTATTTTATAGTAAGTTGATGATCTTGCTTTACTCGTAATGGTTGACGTTCAACCAGTACAGAGTCAATAAGCAGTGCAGACAGAACCAGTTTGCTTCGCTGTACTGGTCTGACCCTGCAGTCGGTCACAGAGAGGAGAGGAGGAAGATAGAGAGAGGAGCAGACGCTCAACTGCGTCCCCACTGCTCACAATGAGGTCACACTGAGAGCGCCACAATACCTAATTAGGATCTGAAAAGCTGTGCGCGCAGACAGCGTTTGCGTTACAGACTCAGACGCTCCACCTGCTGGATTACAAAGGTGGCGATTTAAGAGGCGTTTGTGGTGATTTATGAGATGAGAGCGATCTGAAAACTTTACGTCCTTATATGGAAAGATGACTTTTCTTGATATTATGCAAAGACGCATCACCTCCGATGTGTGATCATTAAAAGACATTAAAGGACATGCGTGTACACAACGTGCGCGCAGAGACCACGACACCCACTGTGGGTCAGTCAGACAGACAGATAAAAGTTCCCAAAACTGGCGGGGCCAGTCAAAACACCTCCGCGGGGCACAAAAGAGACCTGAAATGATCTAAAAGTCCATAAATATTCCTGTTACTCAGTTGTTGTTTTAATCTGAAAACGTAGTTCAATGAAAAGACCAAGCTTAACTGATATTTTAAACATGGAAAATATATTGACTGACATTTGATACGGTTTGTTTTGGTCCAGGTGGACCTTTGCACATACGCACAGATTGAATGCATCTGTAAGACAATATTCGTGGTGATCAGATGAACGTTTCATATAAACCTTATTTATATTTATATTACTATAAATATTAATAAGGTAATATAAATTATTTGCTTTAGTTTATATTACCTTATTAGCTGCTGTCGTAAAATTGTGGATGCGAAGTAAAACTAAACTAAAAATTAATAATTGTGAAAAAAAACAAAGACTGACATTAATGGCATTAAGTCTTTCAGAAATTGTAGACATCCTCAAAGACAGTTATAAATATTACGTTTAACAATAATACATAGCGTACTCTATAGTTATATTACAGAAATAGCATAGAATTTAAAAAGAAACGCATGCATATATTTATCTACTGTAATTCCTACATTGTCACTTACCGGCGTGCAGGGAACTGTGAGTGGCCGTTTACTGCTGCAGCGCCTCCGTGCTTTAAAGCCCCACATGGACATGAGGAGTAAAACACCAGGACAAGATCCAGATACTTCGAGTTCATGTCAACAATGACATCAGACTGGAATTAAACTGGAATTTACCTAGTCTGGGTAATTCATGGTGCGTTAAAAGCCCACAGGACAAATAACGTTTGATGGTTTTAGTAGTGATAAGCAAAAAGAGTGATTTTAATATATTTTGTATTTACATATTGAAGCAAAAAATGTCAGTCTTTTGTCAGTCTATAAGTTACAGTATTATATTGTCTCTATATAGATGGATATTAATATACAAACCTAAAAAGTTTGGATTTAACTCCTCACGACAAAAACCGCATCTTCTCTGTATACTTTTTGTATGCGAGCAATATTTTCTGTACGGACTTGACGTATGTAGCGTTTGTATACAGAAGGACTCCCAGGACACGTTTGTGTAAGACAGTTATGATAAACTGTACACAGCTGCTATGGAATTAACAGGAACATTTCTGAGTGCGCAGATATCATCACCTTCAAACAGCCGTCAGTCTGTCATCAGACTGTCTGGAGAGCTTCAGATAGTTAAAGACATCAGTGACCTGGAAGGGTCTGACAGACACGTGGAACTGATGGTTATTTATGGTCCAAAGACCTGTGACGACATGACTTCACTTTTACTAAATAATGATAATAATGATTGTAATTTATTTTTTAGCTATTTAAATGGTTTATTTATAATTGGTTAATGGATTTAATTGTTATTTAATAGTTGTTTGTGTTCAGTGAAAGGATAGATTTAGAAGTTAGGTTTCCCTAACATGTCCATTAAGTTAAAACGTTAAAAATGTTATTTTGAATGTTTTTAAGAAGGTTCAAAATGTCCAGCTTTTAGATGTTGTATTAATGTTATTGTTTGGTTGTAAGAACATCATTCAAACTTTCTAATTTCTGTAACATTTTGAAAACATTTCACTAACAGCTTAAAATTAAAGTTTTTTAATTTATGATATTTAACATTAACCTTACCTGCAAGTGTTTTTTTGATAACAGAGAACTTTTCGAGAACATTATCCAACGTTCTGAGAATGTTCCCTGTTAGCTGGGCGCTAACCTATGTGATAATATTTGTCTCTTCTGCTGTGCTTGCGAAGCACATTGAGAGAAAAATCCACGCTATGTTTATTCCTGATCAAATCAGGCTGTTCTTTATAGGCTGTGTAAGTTTTACCTGTACAGGCCTCAGTTACATCACGAATGAGCAACAACTGAAACATAACAGTTATCCAGTGTAGTACATAACCAAAAGTCTTAGAGAGTGACCTCAGTGCTGTAAACCAGATTTCTTTAACCTTTCTGTGATACTATGATGTAAATGATGTTTTTAGAACCCGTCTCCAGTACAGAGGATGTGCTGTTGTGGAGTTCTGACCATATAAGGGAGATGTTACCTGATCTCTCATCAGATCTGAGTTCTCCTCGTCATGGGGGAGAACATTTCCAGGGAAAGAGAGCTGTTCTGTGTCTATTGTGATTATCCCCTCCAGTGATAAATTAGTCAACAGACATTAGTACAGGAAACAGTTGCTATAGGAACCACATCAAAACACTGAAAAATTAAAAACCCAAGCATTTATTTTTTTAAAATGGATGGCATTGCGAATTTGAATATAAAAAGCTTGTACTTTCTACAAATGGCAAATAAATTAGGGTCTGATAAACTTAAAGGAACATTCACACAACACTGAAAATCTCTTGTCATTTCAAACCTGTATGACTTTTTTTCTTCTGTGGAACACGAACAATATTTTTGAGAAATGTCTCGGTGGTTTTGTGCTCCTATAACAGAAGGTAACGGGTGCCACTGCTGTTCGGTTACCAAAATACTAAGAAAAAGTTATACAGGTGTGGAGTGACACGAGGGTGAGTGAGCGATGGAAGAATTTTCATTTTCACAAATAACTGATAATCTAAATTCTAAAACAAAGAGATCTGTGCCTTCAAATCCTTTTTAAAAACGAAATTGTGCCCAGTTTGCAAAAAGGGGCTGTAAGTGATGTAATGTGATCTGAACACAGATATTCTGTTAGAATTTGTGTAAATAAAAACAGGTTTCACACACCATCAGACACATAGGTTTAATGGAAAGCGCAGGCTTCTGTTTATTGGTCATTGCACACACATGAACAGATGAGAATATTTGTTACACAAACAGCCGGTACCTGCAACACACTGTGTGATTAACACAGCTACAAACCAGTGACAAACAGCACATTAACACCCATTTAAACCCATTTCTGTTACTCCTGCTACTCTGCAGTAGAGTGTCCACTGTCCACTGTAATATTTAGACTCTTGTTGTCCATTGTTTACTTAAAGTATTTTTGGAGGAGAGTCAAGACTGCATTCATTACCTAAAATAATCATACCTCTGAATAAATGGGCTTCAGAGATTATTTACTGTACCAATATTTTTTTATTTTTTTTATTTTAACGGTACAGAAACGTCTAGTTTATCATAAGGTCTTCACCATTGCATAACTCAAATCTATAAGATGATTCTATAGATTGACCTACTGACAGATTCATTGACTGAAATAAAAAATCTCCTTTACAAACATCATCTCACACATTTACCCGCACATGGGTCCGAATATCTCATTCAAAGGGCAAACAACATGAGACCTCAGCAGCTGTGAGGTGATCGTCACAAATTCATTCATAAGATTATAAACTGTATCGGCAGGTATTTCTGAGGTACATACACAAAAACAAGGCAAAAACAAGAATTATAAAGTGCAAATCTGCTATAATTAATTCCATTGCCTCGCATCTGTTCAAATACACACATACCGTCTCTGTGTATTATGTGAAGCAGAAGCAAAGCTACAAATACAGTGACCTCATCAGCTCATCCTGCACAGCAGGAGATAACTGTGTTAACTGTGTAGAAGACCTCCATCACTCTCATCTGACGTTACACTGCTGCCACGCTGACAGAAAACCTCTCATTCTCTCAACAGGCCAGAGGACGTACAACATTCACCACACAAACACTGTTGCCAGGGTGACGTCATATCAACGCTTCCTGCTCCACAGGGTCAGGAATGCCCACTGGCTCTCAATCCATCCAAACAACAGCCTGTTTCTACCAACAGATAAGTGCAACAGAAACACTACAGTAACACTGACCAAATCTAACAAAAGTTTTCTATTGGCTTCCTTCTATTGTTCCTTCATTTTTAAGCCCATCATCATGGGTCTCGCCTATTTTTTTAATGGTTCATTAGGTGGGATGTACTATGTACGCACTTTACTAGGAATTGGACAGTTCATACTTTCAAGTACGCATTAAATAATAAACCAGCAAGGGGACACATTACTGTATCATGAAATTGCATTTCAACTTTAATAATTGTATTTTAATAACTTTTTCTTTGACATGTATTCTTTGTATTTACATTCAAGAGTCAGAATTTAGCTAATTGCATTATTGTAAAATCATTGTGGTAACTTTGGACTTATATTCCTAAATGTTTCTAAAACTAAAAATCTTTTGATGAACCATCCAAAACTCTCCTATTCTTTAATGCTTTCACAGATTTACAGGTTTTAATATCCTGAAATGTTCAGGCATTAGTCCCATTGTGTTTTCCGAAAACAAATCCCACAATTCCTAGTTGTATATACTAAACAGCCCCAAACCACAAAACGTATGGGCAATAAATGTATAGATATATTTTCTTTAATCCATGTTTGATATGTAATATATGTGCTATTTTAGACACTCATAGTTAATGACATCTTGTTCGATAAACATTTTTGACTACTAGGAGGGATCTGTAAAATGAAGACAAAGAAAATTTTGAAGCTTTAAGTAGCTTCATATGTATATGTAGAAAAATATTACTACAAAAAATTATATATGAATGTCTCTCTTTAAAATACATCTTCTGACTGCGCGGAATAATAAAACGGAAAAACAAGGCATATAAACCATCATAGATTCACAGTCAACGGTCACAACATAAGATCCAGACCTGAACCCGGTCACACGTCTCTCTGAATGAGTGACATCCGTCTGTAACCAATCACAGGCTCAGACGATCAAAACGGTATCTAAATACAGTGCCTCCCTCTAGTGGACGGCAGACAGTGTCATTTTGCTCTAGGTGAAGAAGGGGCGGGGCTACATTCGACAGGCACTTGATTGTATCTGCACAAGAACCGCAAAGTCACCAGTCAGCATGTCTCATTTTACACTATCACAAAGACAGAAGGCAGTTAAAAGCATCAGACTCGCATAATGTTGCCACTGACTCTTCAGATCTTCTAAAGCGCTCACACACAGATAAGACACAGATAAGCATGCACGCCAGCTCCTGGCAATATTACGCCTTGCTTTACAGACAACACAAGTATACTTATTCTGTTGTCACGGTAACCTCAGTGATGGCGAGGAACCGTAGCATGCTTCTGATCCCTATGATGTCATAAAGACACCGTTGGATGCTTTGTGGCCTGGCCGAATCATGGGGAATTAAATAATAATACCCATAATGCATTGCTGTGAATAAATAATATGTTTCTGTGATGTCATACAAAGAACAGAGGAACGAGTGATGAATGAGGTAGAGACATCAAACCAGCCACTTCAGAGACAGGAAAGCTGTTGAGAGCGATTGCTCCCGATGAGAGTGATGATTGAGAAGGAGAGATGGACAGACTCGCCCCGTCATGGTTTTACCCGTTCAGCTCGCAGTTTCGCTCCTGTGCCGATAACGATGGGAGTCCAGAGTCAACGGCGGCTCCGAGTCATCCATGGGAAGGACCAATCGAGTGCCTCGGATCACCAGCTCGTGATCGGCGACGGCCAGCTCTCGCTCTAGAGCATCATCAGAGCTCACGCCCACGCGTGCACCTGACGCGTCCGTGCTCACTGTGATGTCACCGTACGTCAGAGTGATGTCACCGTCATTAAGAATGAGGTCAGAGTCGTCGTCTTTCAGCTGCCCCTCATTCTGAGAGAGAATGATTAGGATGGATCAAATGGGCCTATCACAGCATACGTCAGTACAACACTGACAGTGGTACAAACCTCATACGCCTGTGGGCTGGTTAGGCAGCGCGCCAGAGGGCCACAGCAGGCAGGAAGTGTGGCGGTCAGCGGGGGTCCACTGTGGGTCAGGATGGGCTTCAGATAACTACAGAGTTAAGGCCCTACTTACAAACACTACCACTTACATTCACTGTAAACATTACAAGATCAGTATCACACAATCCTTCCAGCTGTACTATATCTGCAGTATATAGTATGTATACTGTGGCCAGTACGCACATTTACTGCATACTGGCGTACTAGACTTGCCCGAATGTGATACAGTGTACATTAGAGCATATGGCCCTGGGTTATGTATACCGCAACTGAACGTGCATTAACTTTGATAGACACCAATAGGCACAACACTGCAAAGGATACTTGTGATCAAAGTTATACCAGATCCTAAAGAGCCAAACACTCTCCTGTTTAGTGCTTCTCTCAGTGCCATCAGGACCAATCTGCACACACACACACACACACATTGAGTTTATATGTTTAATAAGGACCTTTCATAAACGTAATGGTTTTTATACAGTACAAACCGTATATTCTATCCCCCTACATCAACCCTACAGAAAACTTTATTTTACTTTTTTAAAATAGATCATTCTGTATGATTTATAAGCTTGCTTGCTTCATGGGGATCAAAAAATGTCCCCACAAGATCAAAATCTACGGTATCACTAGTTGGGACATTTGGGTCCCCATTGTATAGAGAATGCCAGAACCACACACACACACACACAAACACACACAAACACACTCAATTACTGTTTCTGCAGGAGAACAAAAACTTACAAAGCTGTCCTGATCGGTGTCCACTCCAACCCTGTCAAAAACAAACAACACAACAAATTATATACACACACACACATACATATATATATACATATATAGCACCTAACCTCATCTACTGCACCTAACCTCATCTACTGCACCTAACCTCATCTACTGCACCTAACCTCATCTACTGTAGTTTAATTGAAGTTATTTACTAAGAGGAAACTGATGGTGTTTACGCACTTTATCCAGAACTGCAGAAACACAGGAACAAAACGACTCATTTAAAGTTACTCGGTCTGTTCGCATGACAGGAGTCAGAGTAAACTGACCGGATCTTCAGGCAGGACAACATGGGAGTCGTGCCCCCCCCACAGATCCAGACAGTGAAGAAGACCACCAGCAGCGTGGTGGAGAACATCATCTGCCGCGCATACGTGGCCGTGTCCCTGATCGACAGGGCAAAGGTCATGGCGCCACGCAGCCCTGACGAGCAGAAGAATGGGACAATACAGACAAAGAGATTTCCACATTTTTAACACGTAACAAAATATGTCCGTAATATTTTATAAGCTAATATTTTGGTTGACTACCGCTCCATCCACAAACCTGCAAACATCATCATGTGCTGAAAGTTGGGGCTGATCTTGTTTCTGCGGCCCAGGTTGAGCAGGAAGGAGAGAGGGTAGATGTTTGCTGCTCTGCCCAGAAACACAGCCAGCTGGAGGAGAAGCTGTCAAGGAGTCACTGTAACAAATAACCAACACTGCACTGCTCAATTCTACACCTTCCCTAACAACTGTGATTCTTTGTCCTTCCTCTGTCCTCTGTTCTGCCCCAGTGCCTTCTGGGAAACATTGAAGCACTGTCTTTTTAAACTACCAATGTTTGCATTTGCTATTCGTTTTTCTGGCTCATGTTTCCATTTTTGCATTTATCCAAAGTGACTTACAGTACAGTTAGTGAATATATCAGTATGTGTGTTCGATGCCTTGGAACCCACAACCTTTGCGCATCTAACACAATGCTCTACCAACTGAGCTACAGGAACAGCACACGAACTTAGTCCAAGGATACGAATGCGCCCACTATGAAGAACGCGTTAAAGACGTGGTTCTGGAAGGTGAACAGTGTCAGGCCCATGTAGGAAAATATGAAGTTCTCAGCCAGAAAATTCAGCAGCTCAAACAACTGAAACAAAGAGCACATGACGTCAGTAAATCACAGGAAGAGTTTTCCCATATCTGACACGGACCACCAGAAACATTAACTTCTTATTTGACCTTGATCAAGAAGAAGCAGCATGTTTGATTAAAATGTAATAAAAAGTACAATTTCTTTAAAAAATGTTTAAGCTCGTGAGTTTAAAAAGATCGTACTTGTTTGGTTCTGTCCTGAGATTCGTGGGACAGGTTGTTATAGGTGTAATGGGCTTGGGTCATGCCACAGAAGAGAACGGCCACCACACCTGAGTGAGCACAACAGCATACACTCGACACTTATAGACACCTACTGTAAATGGTTACACGTTTCCAATACACCTGTCTGTAGTATGTAATACAGTCTCTGGGGTCCAAAGCTCACCAGTAAATCCACACGCCTCCGCCAGCAGAAAGGTGCTCCAGGACATGAGGAAGAACAGAGCCGTCTCCAGCAGCGGGAAGTCCCTCAGTTTGGTGAACTTGGTGACGTGAGGAGGAGTCAACGAAAATGACTTCAGGATAAAGTTTTTATTAGACATCTTATTGATAGATAAAAGACATGAAGTCAAGCAGACAATAGTTTCAGGACATGGCGCAGGCTAGATTCGAACCCACATCTTCAGAACGAAGAGCACATGGTTTAATGTGTTCTACCACAAAAGTGACATGCAACCTCGCAAAGGATATCAATGCAGTGACGATTCCTGTCGCCACTCCTAGAGCAAACGAACCGCTGAAGACCCCCAAGAAGATGCCGAAGGACTTCACCATGGCCATGGCTTCAAAAGTGTGGCTGTTGTCTCCTTCAGGCTGATATGCTACAATTGACCTGATAACAGAACACAGATTCACACATTCACTCACAGATTCACTGTATGTGCTAATTAAATCTACAAGTGCAGAACCCACAGACATATGAAAGGATAAGGAATTTATATAGTTTAAATGGCTATAATGCCATAAACCAAATTACCCATTTGTTTAGTCAAAATAAATGTTGCTACTGCTTTATTATAAACAATAACAAAATTACGGGCTGGAAAGCTAATGTGCTAATGTTTTGGCAACAACGGAATTCTGAAACATTTGTATCGGATAGGTCCTTATCTGACACACATGTGTTCTTAATGGGGTCATATCATGTCATGAAATTTTATTCAATTTTCCTCAACCAGCCAATTGCGGAACAACATGAGGGTGACCAAATATGACCAAACTTTATTATTTTAATAAATGCCGTTGTTTGGACATGGGGAGTACGCTCGGAAAGTTGCAGTATGTTTTTTATAGTATCTCATTCTCAAAACATCAGAGAAAATTCGACGACTCATGACATGAGCTCTTTAATTGTTTCTGAAACTACCTGATATCAAAAGATATCTTAAGGAGAGGAAGCAACAAGAAACAATAGTCAATTCTTTACAGTGTCACACCATCACTTCACACTATACAGCAAATGACTATCATCCAATGAGCAAATCCCCACAGCTTTGCCCAGCCCACACCTCTGTGGTTCCTCCACAGGTGCTTAACATGTGAGTGGGAAGGAATTTAACTTCCTTATCCTGCCTCACTCTCACCAGATCAACAGGAAATGAAGTCACCGCTCAGATAATTCTTTAAATCAATTACAGGTGCTAATGTGGCGCATAACTGTGGGTCATTTACTCTGCATGTTCTGGTACAGACCAGCCACTGCACACACTAACAATCCACTCGGCACGCTCGAAGCTACATCTGCGGCACACCCATTGAGGGGCGTTCCCAGTGTCTGGTTCCCGCCCTCTGCGTGATAAGCCACACCTCCACTGCTGTGATGCCCCGCCCCACTTTGTCTCCCATAATAAAGCAGCATGCTGGAGCGCACAGAAGGTCCAGCAGGGGAAGAATCGGGTGTTAAATGTTAAATGATATGATTTACTCTTTCCACATTGATCTATTCGTTAAAATTTTAAACAATATTGTTAATTACGTTAAAACATTACAGTATACAATTATGCTATAAGCTCAATGTCACACAACAGCTCAATATCGATGAAGAATTCAGTGCAAGAAATATAAAGCAGTGTGTATACACGTAATACTGTAGAGGACTTACGAGGACAATACAACAGCGACGGCATCATTCAGAACACTTTCTCCAAACAGCAGCGCGTACAGGTCAGCGTCCACCTGCAGCTCATTAAAGATGGCCAGTACCGTCACTACAAAACACAACACAATCTTCACATAACATAAAACTATTTCAACTTTAAACGGTTTTTAAACCTTAACAGTTTAAAGTCGTAAAGTTTGCCTCTATACCGCCATCTCTGTTTGAAACATAAAATTGCAGGTACTTGCACAGCTATTTTGTTTACAGTAAACACAAGCTACAGACACTTGCGCAATCTACAGTACTGCATCATTTACAGTACTGCATCATTTACAGTACTGCATCATTTACAGTACTGCGCCGTCTACAGTACTGCATCATTTACAGTACTGCGCCATCTACAGTACTGGACATGCGACATAGTGGCTGCATCTTCTTTCGGTTTAAAGACAAACATTTCCTGCAAAAATCACACCTGACAGCTTATATTCCATTTATAAATCATTAATATAAACGTATTGTTGCAAATTGTCAAACAGATCATGTTGAACGCTGAGCTGATATGCACTTGATCAATAACTGATTTTTTAGTTTAAAAAAAACCTTAAATATACAAAAGTAATTTAAAAAACCTATTAAAAATATCCATGTATCCAATATCCCCATATGTTTTTAACAAGTGTTTGATTACATCTGTAAATACACAAAGCTTGTGTACTGTAGATCCGTTATAAGGTCTTGTTGAACCGTTATAAGGTCTTGTTGAACCGTTATAAGGTCTTGTTGAACCGTTATAAGGTCTTGTTGAACCGTTATAAGGTCTTGTTGAACTGTTATAAGGTCTTGTTGAACTTTAATACCTGGATCAGTGGCTGAGATGATGGCACCAAAAAACAAGCAGTCGGTGAAGAAGAAATCTCCACTCAGATGTCCAATCTGCTTCATCAGCTTCACACAGCCGTACATGAACAACCTGAAAACCAAACACGGCCCCTCAGAACACAGACTCTCACCCTCCCCACTGAACAACTGACCCAACAGACTGTGAACTGACCCAATGATGAAACAAGATACCACAGTGCCCACAAACGCATAGACCAGAATGGAGCCCAGGTTCCTGAAGAAATGTCTCTGAAACACAATCAGAAAGAGGAAACCGGTTCGCTAGCTGTTGTTCCAGCGATAGGCACACAACACAGTAACGTGTCTTAGTATTTAAAAACAGCCCTTACTCTCTTTAAACTGTATCCAGCATGAAATATGATGGGAGGGAGGAGAATATTAAAGAAGACCTCTGGGTCAAAGGTCACCTGAGATACAAAGGCAGGTCACTCACCTTTCATAAAAACAGAACTTTATAAAATATTTCATTTACGCATTTGGCAGACACTTTTATCCAAAGCTACACAGCTGGTCAGTATGTTTGTTGCCTGGGAATCAAACCCACAACCTTTTGCACAGCTAACACAATGCTCTACCAGTTGAGCTACAGGAAATATTATCCTCTCGGTTTGAGTTCTATGCATTTTATACTTCTCTCACAATCTTTTCTCACTGAGGGTCATATTTAAGATAATCAACGCCATTATTTCCTATTAAAGTCAATGGCTTTCACTGGAGTCTGTGTGGTAGTTCGAGCAGCTGCTGTATCGCTGCTGATGTTTTACCTTGCGGAGCATCTCGTTGTCCAGAACGTCATCGACTTCGCTGCCGCTGATCTCTCCTTTCAGTGTGTACTCATAGAATTTACCGCTCACATTCACCAGCAGTGTGGCTGGACTGGCGTTTACATTACAGCTCAGTGTGATGTTGTTCATGTCACTGGGCACATGAATGCCATATCTGAGGACAACCCCCACAAGCAACCCTGAGGAAACACAACACGCAAGACAACTTCTTTATGAAACACACTAGAATGTCATTTGCTTAACATTAGACCAAAACTAGTGGAGCTAATAACCCAAATGAATGAAAAATATACCAGGTTTAGAGGGGACTGAAAACATATTTAATAAAATGTACAAGGTCTTAATGTTTTAAAGACTGTGTGAAATTGCTCGACCTTCTCGGTTTGCTTTCATGTCCTATTCAAACAGGAAGTCTGGGTGAGTCATATTAAAGAGCTATTGTGGTACTGGGAGTAGGGACAGAGATTTGAAGTTAATATTACTGTTTAATCATACTAAGCTAGAAAAATGTATATAAATACGTAGGTTGACAGCGAGTAGGACATCCAATCCATGAATTCAGACCGAATGCAATAATTGGATGAACGTTTTATGGTCTTGCATCTTCCACAGAAGATATCTCATACACAGCATATCCCACACAGAAGAATACAGTGAGCGGGCAAATCAACAGAGATTAAGCTCTGATAAAAGACTGGTAAAGCTATAATCTACAGGCCTTGCTTTTCAGTGGGATCTCTAAAACAAACCTTTGATCAGTTATGATACTGCAGGGCGTAATTCAATTTAACACCCCGGGCTCTTGTAAACTTTATTCCAGAAACTCATATCTGAGATCATAACAGAGGCAAATGAACATCACGCGTCTTGTTCTCACCATATATCATAGCCAGCCCGGTCTCATGCAGAAACCGAAAGCGTCTGTGTTTGAATAACCATATGGTTAAGATCGTGAGAGTGAGGAGAAGGATGAAGATCAGCAGGTCTGCGCTGTCTTGCCTGTGGCTTTCTTCCGCCGCCTTCTCCGTCACGATATTTTCCATGCCACTGTCTTTAGCTCTGCAAAGACTCAAGCAGATGATGCTCGCAAAAACAAACAGCGCAGACTACCCCAAATTCTCATTGTGATGTTGGTTTTACACGTGGAGTCCATGCTGGCATTGCTTTTAAGCAATAAGATCAGAGAGATATGAATGCACTACGCTCTGGATCGCTGGACACAGGCGGAGCATAAGCAGAGAGGCTGGTCGTGGATTCTTCCTGATTCCCAGCGACGCTCCGCCCACTGCACGCCCACTCCACTCGCAGCCAAACAAGGTGTTCGTGCGATTCACGTTGCGCCGCGGATGCGCATAACAACGCGCAGTCGACGTTCTGCGCCGTCATTAACGAACAATGACACATTTTATTGATAATAATAATTACCAGAATAATTGGACTTAAAGATACGTGTTAAAATTCAAATGATTATATTAACGCTTTATTTATTATATAATATTTTTAAGGTCATTTTAACATCCTGTGGAATGAATGAAAGAGGTTGTATAAATGCTTGGGTCACGAATCATGGTTCAGTATCTTTATTAATCGTTTAATTTAATGACGACATGTTCACAGACTGTAACGCTGGCTCAACGGGTATTAATAATACTGTAGATTTCATTGAAAATTATTACATTTTATTTGCATAGAACTAAGGTTTTCTTCATTAAACTTTAAATTGCATATAGACAAAGACGTTTTACGACCCATTAAAGACCACGAAACAAATCTACATTTAGGAAAAAAATACTTGAATATGGAAAATACACGTTTATATACAAATAAACGATGCTGGTCATTTAATTTATTCTTTCTAATAATTGCATTGTTTGTAAAAAAAAAGAAAGAAAGGATTTAGTTGTCCATGTTTAATGACACTGGACGCTGACAGTTTTATGACCATAGTTTTTCCAGTGCTCAGTTGTCACAACGAGTGTCTTTTTACATGAATTAATACTTAAAAAATAGATTATTAGATTAAGTACCTGTTACATTAGCAGACGGCAACCGGAAGTGCGACTATTGTGGCGGTGATGACGCACCTGTCATTGAGGAGAGCTTCACGCGCCTCGGCAGCAGCTCGTTCAGTTGCGCTGGAGTCAAAATGGCCTCGTCCTTCTGGAGAAGTATTGTCGGCGTCGGCCTTTTCGCATTGGCACACGCAGCTTTTTCAGCGGCACAGCGTAAGTATCACTCGTCCGTAAATGAGAGGTAATGGACAGACATTTTGATTTTCAGGAGTAGATGATGATTTGGGGCAGGTGGTGTGTGGGGCCTCCGCAAAGCTGAGTGTGCATGCCTGTTTAGCCTACATACTGGCTGTGACTCAAAACCTAGTGAACTATCTACCTAGACAGCAATTTGGGACATTATAGACGCCTATTGAGCATTAGGTTGTAAGGACAAGAAATGCTGTCAAGTTAGGCAGCTTACAAGGATATGAAACAGCCATCGGCACAGTAGACCAAGATACAAGGTATTTCCTATCCTTTATTCTCTGCCTATACCAGCTGTAGGCAAAGTGTCGTGCAAATTTAATAATTTGTTTAATAATTGAGTCTTGTGGCGTTTTGTATAGCCGTTGGTTAGGCAGCTTATTCTCTTTAGTATATGATCTTGCCTTATTCAATGTGTTCACGATAATAATGTTCATTGACCGTTAATGGGTTAACGAAATATTTATTAAAATGAAATGTAACCGTGAACGTAGCATCCAGGGTTTGTATATGTTTATGCCAAATGATGTAACTTCATTTAGTGTGTGCCTTTAGCCGTCTCTGATAGCAAACAAAATCGACCTCTGTGCATATACTCATTAATATTAGTCTACTTTACATTAGAAGACATGCGATTTATTTTAACATTTTGTAAAAATGAAACATGCAGCATCCGTGACACAAATCTTTTAAGTTGATTTTGCGGCAACACGCACACGGAGTCCGTGTAATTTACGTGATGTAGGGACTTTTATTGTGTAATGAGGAGCCGCTTGTTCTGGCTGCGCGTATGTGATGCTGCGGTTGCCAACTTCGTTACATCCTTTACCGTGATAAAGTTTATTCGGAGGGAATTTTTAATGCATATTTTAAGTATTTAATTCAGAAATTGACCTGGCTTTTCCCTTCCAGACCGATCATACATGAGACTGACAGAAAAAGAGAACGAAATGTTACCAATAGATGTAAGTTGCAACGAAACTGATCATATTTAATCGTTAATAATAATAATATGCATTTGTGTATTACTTTCAACTTTGACTTGCGTTGTGTTTTCAGATCGTGTTACAGACGTTGTTATCGTTTGTGGTCACGTGTTACGGAATTGTTCACATCTCGGGCGAGTTCAAAGACATGGACGCATCCTCAGAGCTCAAAAACAAGTAAGCGCGCATCGCGGGTGTCATTTCCGTGTCGGTTATGTGTTATTATTTACGACGAGCATGCTTGAGTCTTAAAAATTCTGCATGTCCCGAGGTAAACCAGTGACCTTCCGCTCACCCGTGTATCTTTACTGTCTCGCTTTAACCAGGACATTTGACACATTGAGAAATCACCCGTCTTTCTACCTGTTTAATCACCGAGGCCGAGCGCTCCATCTTACAGAACAAGAGTCCACTCCAAGTCCCCAGGCTTTGCCCTCCAACCCCCTACGGTTACGCAAACTGGAGAACTTTCACTGAGGCTGCCTTGCCCGTTTTTGTCACGCATTTATTTGTTCGCTCCTCAGCTGGACAGGGACAAGACGTATTCCTGTATGTATATGTGAACACGCTGTACAAACATGCATTTCTGTTTTATCAACGGACTGTGCCAACTCCTTTCCAGCTGATCTGTTTGTAAATACTTGTTATTTGCTCGAGTCTTCTAGGTTACACTTGTAAGCCTCCGCTTGGCTTACAGAAAGCGTTTTTTGTTCTTCTGTTGTACCATGGGCACAAACTCTGTCACGTGCAATGTTGGTTTGCAACATTTTTGAGTGAGCCTAATGGCAACAGATTCTTCCCCGTACCCTTCTAAAATAAGGTTGAAAATATGGACCATAAATTGATTTTGTGTTCAGAACAAGTACCCATGACTGGTAAATTTAAATTTGAGCAATTTATATTAAAATAAATCTGTCTGAAGGGCATAATAGATGAAGACTAATAATAGCAATTCTAACTATACTGTGAACACTCAGCGGGAATGAATGATACATTTTTTAGAGGGCATGTGTGTTTTTTGTTTTAACACATTTTTACCGTAATAAATTCTGACATTGATGAATTTGTAACATGAAATCCACTCGTTTGTGCCTTGTGGTGCATTCTGGTGTCAGAGTGCGTTTGTAATGTAGTTTCTACCTATAGAGGTGTAATCAGATTAACCTAATGTAATGTGATCAGTTTAGCCTGTGTTAATTAATGTAAAGAACAGAAGCTTCGTGTTCCAATTTGGTATGTTTAGGGACTTATGTCACCTTGGTTACCTATTGTTCTTCAGGTACAGTATAGGCAGTTAAAATGGTCCGGTTAAAGCTTGTAATTATACTAAACCTTAACCAAGTCCTTTTTTGGTAATGCAGACCTGTTAAATACCAGTAATGGCAACCCTCCACCCTATTATCAAAACACTGTTTAGTGTCTGTTTCTGGCGTTATTAGCTTGTTGGAAAACACTGATTAAAACTGACGGAGAGCATTTTCTCCTCAGAGGTGTGTTGTCAGTACAAGTTTTGGTTATGTTTTATATTTAGGTTAAATTTTTGGAGCAGTGTTATTTACAATTGGTCGTGTGTAGCTGTATTTGCATTTTTATTTCTTTGCACGAGCAAATGATCTTCATTACATGTGCATTTTAGACTCTGTTAATTTCAGTGCTCTTGGGTGTAATATCACTGGGTTGTGACCGCCAGCTTTGAAGCGATTATTATAGGGCTGATCATAAAGGAGACTCAACGTTTAGTCGCATCGTTTACATGACAGACACTAAATATTACCATCTGGCAAATCTTTAAAGGGAAAGCTTAGCTACTGAAAACAATAATTCCCCATAGATTTTGGAATAGCTGTAACAGAGACAAAACAACCATATACAGAATGTCACATAAGCATCACAATACACTACAAGATTAAAACAGCTACATATAATGTACACGCTTCATGCTTGTAAAGCAAACATCTTTGGAATGGGCCTATGTTGACTTGTACCAGAAAATATAAACATGAATATTGCAGCGTAAGATTAAATATTATGTAATATGTTACTAGTGTCTTGTACCAACCAACTTGTATTAAGCAATTTTTTATAGAATTTACCAAATTGGGATGCAGCATAGGCAGACGTTCTAAGGTGGCAATCAAAAAAGTAATTTAGTATCTTATTAAATCATACCTAATATACAGTACTGGATTACCTCACAACCTCATATTTTATGGTAATGTTTGTAAGTTACAGGCTTCTGAAAATGTAATTATTATACATGACACTTTCCTAATATAAAATGCTCCGTTGTTTTTGCGATTGTTTTTAAACAGTATCAATGAAACGTTCGCAATCTGTCTGTACTTCAAAGCATAACGTTTACATTTCAAACCCGCCGTGTGCTGTGAAAAAACAAAACATACAGTACAAAAAGCAAACAAAGGTTTTCTTTGTAATGTTTATTTCATTTTTTGTTGTTTTCATTAAAAAATCATAAAACTTTTTCCATATAATATGAGTTTACAAAATCTTTCATACAATCTTTAAAATATTTTTATGTTCTTGTAGCAATACCATCCAAAAATAATCTCTTATTTACGAACAATAAAAAGTACTTTACATCTGTTTTTTTTTAAATGAACAAAACAAACATGAACGAGGTCACTAAATGCGACGTCTGTGAAATGAAACGAATATATCATGTGACCTCTGTTTTAGATGAGCAGGTGAGGAGCGCTGCTTGCTGAGACATGACCGTGTATTGGTCAGAATCAAAACTCTCTTGTGGACCAACTGGTCAAGGCTTCAGACAGCTGTTGTCATTTCCCCTTTGTGTGAAGATCCATGTGGCTTTTTGTATAAGGCGGGTGTGACCATTTTTATTGGACTATTGCTTATAAGACACTGCATGTTGAAAAATGTGTCTGAATGACAATAATCGACGTGATGTTACATATCGCCACAAATACAAGAACAGACCATTGAAGATTTGACACTGAATCCACAAATTCACAAAGACCTTTTTGAGGACCTGACTAGATAAAACATCTGTATTAAAGGTGCGGTAAGTGATTTCTGACAAACACTCTTGATATTTGAAATTGTAGGCTGAACGAACGTCCTTCCTTTTATTGCTCCGCCCTCAAAGTAACATGCTATGCCACATAGGCAGGGACTAACAGCTGCCGCATACGCCCCCCTATTGCTGATTGGCTACGAGAGTGTTATGGTGTTGGTGGAATTGGTCCGGTCCACTTTGCGTTTTTCTCTATTTACACAACTAGGACTATGCGCAACCACTATATTTTTTCACACACACACACACATACAGAACAGACATCAAGCAAACATCCACAAAATTATTTGTCTGGTCTTGATTTCAGTTTTCAAGTTTCTCAGAAATTACTTACTGCGCCTTTAAATAGAAAAACAGTCTTAACTGCGGGTGTTTTCCACAGTCTGGGAGTAAAATTGAGCTTGGCTATTATTGATTGTTATTGCTCCTAAGAAGTCTTCAATAGTGTTGTTCTGCAGACTGCTCTGTAGGTCCAACTATGTTCTTAACCTCGTGGGTTGTGGGCATTTCATGCAAACACAAATCGACACACAGTAATCGCTTCACATAACATACTGACCTCTGCCTTGGATGACCCTGTAATTTTACACAGTGCGTAAGGCTTGGCTTTTCTGGAGTGTGCTTATTCAAGAACTTAAATAACGGTCTCTTTTAGGCCATCTCCTTGGATTTGACCCATTGTCGAACCTGGAACATCTCTGTGAGCGCTCTTTTAGAGTCAATGGGACCAGAGTGTCACATTTCACCCATCCTCCAAAACATACTTTCTCCCCGCTACAGCTTCTCCTGAAGAACATCGCTGAGGCCGATGGGTCGCCCTTGAACCCGCGTGCTCTGATGGCCTGGCCTGCCGCTTCTCGTGTTCTTACGTGTCTCTCACATTTGGCGTCTCACTATCTGCTGTGGACGTTGTTGAGCTGCGCAGACAACACCTGTCTGTTTTCTATCTCCTCCAGAGCAGTCTCCAGCTGCTGGATCAGCACACGTTTCTTAAACCTGAGGCAGAAACAGAAAGACTCACTTTTTAAATCTCTTTATCTTCGCCGCTAACAATTTTAGGTTGCAAGAACATTTCCCTTACGTTTCCATTAGAAAATAAAAACGTCATTTTGACAGTCGTAGGAACGGTCAAAACGTCCAGTTACTGCGAGAACATTTTTGATGACTTGAAGAGAACTTTCAGAGAACATTAGCCAACGTTCTGAGAGCGTTCCCTGTTAGCTGGGTTTGACTAAGCTGGGTACATGACTGGATCTCTAAAAATTACATGGTGAGCTCCGCTATGATGTCATCAAACCCTAGTTGGGGACATTTTGTATTTTTAAACCACAGACGCTGAAAATAGGAATATAGGAAATTACGTAGATATATGATGGAAATGCTCAACATTTTGAACTGGAACTCCATCTCTCCTTAAAATTCATTCCATGCACCGATTAGGGGAACGTGAAGGAGCTGTTGAGCGTCTGAAGAGAGCTCTTACCTGGCTGCCTCTTTGATGGCATGATGAATGAAGTATCTCTGCACTGCTGCTGGTCCCTTCACCTCCTCCAGTAATCTGAATATTGATTCATAATCTGCACAGAAGAACCAGAGATTTCAGCTGCATGTTCTCTTTGATGGTGCAGGTGCTCTTGTTAAAACGCAGTGAGTAAATCAGAGAATACAGAACTAACGAGACACTCACTGCGGCCAGGCTTGCGGACCTCTTTGATGACTCGAGTGCGCAGCTCTGCATTACTACCCTCTAGGGGAATCACAACGATCGTGCCCTGCGTTGGAGCGTCGCCTCCGTTGCTCTCCATCGCCTCCTCTTGGCTTGGAGGACTCAGGCCCTCACAGTTCAGTGTGTGATCACAGAGGCTCTCATCCACACAGTTCTCCAGTTCTGTTCTCTCCTCCCCATCATCTGGTGCGCTCACCTCTCCCTTCTCCTCTGGAGATCCTCCTTCCACACCATCCACTCCTCCAGGCCACCCATCCTCAGCCTCCCCACCTGGCACTCGCTCTCCATTACTTTCTGTGGCCATGACGCTGTTCCCCTCTGTTCCTGTGCGAGGAAACACATGAGGATAAAGGCAGGGCAGGCGATCTTTTCAGAAACAATTTTGTTAAGCTGGTTGAAAGTCTCCTCACATCCTCAAAGCAATCACTAAGTGCTCTAAATAATATTTATATAAATATCTTCTAGAAGGTCCAGGACCATAACATGTTTGTAAGTGGGTCAGATGTTAGCTCAGGAAGTACTCGGAAGGATTCAGGGAAGGTTAGGAGGTTTTTCAAAGGATGTATTCAAAGAAACTGCACAAGAATCTTTCAGACTGAAATCACACAGTTTACAGTTACAAACTATTGTATCCTATAGTAGAAGATCCTGACCGGAAGCTCCTGGAATTTTACCTTTGTGGAGTGGAATGGGCTTGATGATTCCCTGCTGGCCCTGGGTCCCTGCGGGGCCCTTTCCCAGTACGTGATTTGTTATTATGGGAGGCGTTTGGGGCCGACGCAGCAGAGGGGACATGCTCCTCCGCCTCTTCAGGGCAGTCCCTGAGTTCAGATCCCCCGAGTTCCCTCGCTTCTTATTCTGCGTTCCTGTTACAAACTCATCTGCTTCATCGATCATCATTCCCTGTTGTCGAACGAGAAAAACAACGCAACTTAACATACAAGCCCTAAATCTCTAAAGTTATAGACTGTGTCATACTGTGATAAACGGTTGGCAAACAAGCACCTTTTTGTCCTGTTTGAACGGGTTGCCAAATGTGTGCAGTCGCTTGGGCTGATCCGTGTCAATCTCCCGCAGAGGTGACGGCATCATCTTCAGATATTCCTGATAATTTCCCATCTGCCCCACTGGAATACTGTGTAACGAGTCTATGGAATCATTCCGCATATTTTTCATATCAAACAAATATTCCAAATACACACACACACAAACACACACACATACAATAAATATATAACATATATATGTATAAGAGAACTTTTTTGAAACTATTTATGTTTAAGAGAAAATGTTCAAAAAACGGTAATAGAATTAATTTCTCTGCCAAATGCATATGGTTGCTTTTCTTTCAAGCCCGACAAACCCTATCTTAGCTGTTCTACATTCTGCAAGATATATTTTAGTAGTCGTGGAGGTTCACTAAACTTCACAAATGCATTTAGTACAATTACCATCATCCTGGCCTCTGATTATCTTCTGTGCTGTTCTCAAAAGGTTGGACCGCATTCTGGTCACTTGATCCAGAAGGTTCCGTCTGGGAATATCATAGGCATTTCGATAGGCCTGAGGCTTTAAATCCTTAAAGAGCAGGAAAACGGATGCATTTATTATTTACAGTGATTATGAAGAACTGGAAAGTGGATCTGGATCGGATGAGCGCGCACCTTGTTAAGCAGTGCGATCTGGAAGCCAGCGAACTCTTTGAAGTTCATGTCGATGAGTCGAAAGGGCACCTCGCCCGTGATGCCCTGCAGGAGCTGCTTGAAGTCTCGCCGGTGTGCCAGAGACAGAGTGCTCGAGTGGTTCTTTACCTTGATGCTCGTTTCTGGAGGAGGCTTCTTACCCACAGACACAATTAGACGATCTGATTCCATCTTTGCCTGCCAAAGCAAGTATGACCCACTTATAAACAGCTGATTCACACAGGCCTGATAAACAGATTGTGTGATAAACAACAGATCTGTATAATGTGACAGAAATGCAAATTTTCAAATTAAATGCAAATTAAATTAATATTCCTAGCTAACAATTTCAAGTTCTGAGAACGTTCCCTCATATTTCCTTTAAGCAACAAAAACAATTGAAATGTTATTTTGACAGTTCTAGGAACAATCAAAATGTCCGGTTTTTAGATTATCTTAATAATAATTAATAATTAACATTATTGCTTGGATTTGAGAACATAATTCAGCCATGCCAACAATTTTGCAATCATTTTATAACAATCCACTAACTACTTAATGACGTTTTTGATATATTATATATAATGTTAAAAAACATACTAACATTACTGTAAGAAGGTTTTAATAACTTTGAGAGAACGTTTAGAGAATGCTAGCCAATGTTCTGAGAACATTCCCAGGAAACTGGGTTGCTGCCTGCAAAATTGACCTTATTAAAATGACTTAAATGAGCGACTCCATTTCATTGCATCGAAGCTATAAAAAGCTGTAAAGCAGCAGTTTATGTTCACGTTTAGATTACAAGAATAATATTCTTGGCCGTTAGCTTTGTTGAAACAGCAGTTTTTCATGCGTTTAGCTGTCAGTGAACAGACAGTTAAACAGAAGCTAAACGTGCTCACCTGCTGACTGAGTTTTTTCAGATAGGAAATGACACTGTAGCTCAGACCACAGTCCATGCTGTCAGAGATGAGATTCGGGGCTCCCATCATTCTCAGAGCCTTCTTGAGAGGCTGCAATCAGACAGAGCGCGAGCGAGAGAGAGAGAGATAATGAGGACACGCTCAGCATGAATATGCACTCACATGCTTGACTTCATTACAGCTGTTAACAGACTAAAGAACAAATACAGCTCATAACAGAGGTCACAGAAGTCACTCTCGAGGGCATCTGAAAGCCCAGGAATTTTTTTGTAGACAAACATATGTTTGTGCCATCGTATTATTTCTGTCGTTAGCAAAATACTATCAATACTATTATACTATATAAAACATATTTTTGAAAATTGATTCGGACAACATAATGAAAAAGCCAAGCAGACGGATCTGCTTCAAAACTGTTCAAAATAGCATTTCAGGTGACGGCTTAAAAAACTGGGTGATAAAATGCAAAAATAACACAAATCCTATGCAAACGGCGACTACACTGAAGATGTTAAAATATAACAGTTTAATTTATTTAGAATTTTCTTCAGTCACAACATAATTCACAAACCTACATTTGTGTTATTCCCTAGCTTTGATGAGATTACCATTTCTCTAATATGTGGACCAAAAATATGAATAAAGAATGAGTAAGTTTTCTGTTTTGGAAGCGGGTCGCTCGCGTCTTTAGTTTAGAGGTTAAGAAATATCTCACCAGAAGAAAATAAGGAGGCATGGACTTCAGGTACACTTCAAAGGCCTGTCGCCACTTGAGGTTTGGCTTTAGCTTGTGCACTTTAAACAAATCATCTGTAAGGAGAAAAGGAGAAGATACGCGCATGCTGCATTACAGAAATGCTTTCATTGCGTTCTTCTGCAGGAGAATCTTTACAATGCAGTAACACATAAATAACACAATTTACAACACGAGGTTTGGAACATGTGTGTACTGAACAGGCAGGTGGAAACACGCATACCGAGGAGTGGCAACAGTGTGGGGTAGTTGTAAGGCATGACGAACAGGTTAACACAGGAAAGAGCAGTGCTGGCCTTCAGGTAACCGAACGGATGAGCCTGATCGCTGTGTTTTCCGCTGCAGTTCACGAACACCTGAGCCACAGAACACAGCAGTTAAACACTGTTTACACTGAATCTCACCCGACGCCGTTTCTCAGAGTCAACACTTATTCAGGTTTTCTTGTATTTTATAAAATACAAAAGTTTTGTATTTTATAAATGTGTGTACTTGATAAAAAACATTCTTGGAAAAGGTTACTAATTAAGGTATTTATATTGTGTGTATATGTATGTATATATATATATATATACGTATAAATACACCTATGTATACGTATATAACTTTAAGTATTTAATCTCCAGAATTAATCAGACCAGGATCGTGTCATTTCTGGTTTTTTTTTGGGTCCTTCATCTCTCTGTGAGATCTTTGATCATTTAAATGAAAAAACAAAAGCAGCAATGCTGTGCCCAGTGAAGAAGCCATGTTGGCAAAATATACTTGTACTATTACTGTATAACCACTAACAGTAAGTATCAGCATTAATAACAGTCGTGCTTGGTTTGACCAATCACAAAACAGAGGCCTTTATACAACCTCTGTCAAGGAACTGGCAGATACTGTAGGCGTTTATATTCCACATTCCAGTAAATATGAAAAATGAAACACCCACTGGTTCCTTCTACTCTTTTCATAGCCACAGCCTGACATATTTCACCCTGAAACTGTGCTTTAGCCAGCCGGTCCGAAGACGTCATGCTAAACGCGCAACACACAGCGCGGATGAAAGAGTGCTATGAAAGTGTCCCACCTGCCAGCACATGTGAGGAGATTTCCTCTCCAGGATGTACCGAGTGAGCGGCGAGGGCTCCAGCTCGTACTTGTCAAACGGCAGCTTGTCGATAACCATCGGTTCGCAGTCGACGCAGGAAAACCGCACCACCGGATGGGCAGAACGAGGTGGCTAAAGAGAGAAAGGACGCGCTATTACACAGAAACAGTTTATTTTAGAGGATATACAGTATGTCTGCTAGATTACAGTTCATCCTGTGATCACAGCAGCAGTGGATAATGATCCGTGTGTTTCTGGCACGTGACAACACAAGCTGTTTGAGCCGATATTCTCATAACAGTCTGACGGAAAACTAAAACCAGGTTTTAAAGAAACAGTTTTGTCTTTAAACTGTTCTGTAAAGGAAAAGCTGTACTTTACTATGTACTTCTTCTACGGTAAAAGACAATTACAATATAAAAGAATTAAACCCAGCAGTTCATAACAAACCCGACCCACATATGCAAAACACCAATTTTAACCTGAGAAATGTTACTTTTGGAAAATTTAGCCAGACAAACACAATAATGGCGCATTTGCTGAGCTGCTGCTGTTCCTGACCACAACTGCACCCATTGTGCTACTGACCCAATACTGACATGACACCTGAGATGTCAGGAAGGAAATGAACCTCATGTTAAGAGTGACTGTGAGGCTGCAGTCGTCTTATTCCGCTGGCAATCGCTCTCACGGCGCCCACAAGCTGAGTGGAGCTGTGCCAGTTTGGCACCCGCTGCTCTCCACAATGAGCTTGTTCGAGAAAGAATAGACAGCGAGGGGGGGGACCTCTTCATCTCTCTCAGCCCGCTCATCTTCATCCTCACTCATTATCAACGTTTGAGCAGGAGAACCATTCGTTTTTAGCCACTCTCTGCTTGTTGCAGCTGATACTAATACACTTATCCAGCCTCCTTCTGCAAACCTCCAGCGAACAATTATAGGTTGTAAAAATTTTTCTATAACATTTCCATTGAGTAACATAAAAGTTACAAATGTTATTTTGAACGTTTTAGGAACGTTCAAAACGTCCAGTTGTTTTAATGCTTGGTTATAAAAACGTTAGTCAAACATTTTTTAATTTTGTGACGTTTTTAAAAAAATTCCACTACTTAAAGTTTTTAATGTGATATATAATAAAAAAAATATAAAAAAATGTTTACTAATGTTACTGCAAGAACGTTTTGAAAACTTTTAGAGAACATTATTAGCAAACAGTCTGAGAACGTTCCCTATTGGCTGGGCCTCTGCTTAGTATTTTTTTCATTTCAACGTGCAGAAAGATGTCAATGACTCAGAGTTAAATTAATGGCTGGTGGCACATAACTACAGCACCTGCGACTACATTAAAGTGGAAATCGGTTTCGCAGTCAGACACATAAACAACAATGTAGTAAAATGTCACCAACTGATGTCAGTGACTATGATGTCAGTCTAATGCATCTTGGCTTGTGATGATTCTACACCTAAAAATTTTTTTTTTGAGGTATATTAATTACTTACTATAGTGGGGGAGTTCTGGTCAGGCCAAAAGGATTCTGGGATTGGCCAGTGACCCACAGGCACCCCCGTCTTGGGGTTTGGTCGGACATAGATGAGTTTGTGGCAGCTGTGCCAGGGCTGCGGACTGAAGGAGGTCAACGGACGGGCTGGATCCACCAGACCATCTGCACAAAGAGTTTGTTTGGAAATTGTTGAGTAATCTGGAAGAATTTGTAATCTTGAAGAATTACATTCTAAATACGTCAACAACGTGAAACGAACGACTGCATTTCATTGGTCGATCCTGTCCTGCACCTACCTTCACCTATGACAGGTGGATCGGGCCCACTCTTCTCGAAGTGGATCACAACTCCACTTAAAACCTTCTGGACAAGAGACTCGAGACACTGGTTCAGCATCCGTTGTGTCCTCACACAGTATGAACGACCTTGTGGAGAAAGAATGAGATAAAGAGACAGCTGAGCGATGACATCACTAAAACCAGTATAGCTGCTTACATCATACATTGTATTTTAGATAAGTTGTAAACTGGTGTCCCAACCGATGTTCTTAAAGAGACAGTTCACTCAAAAATGTTTTTCCATATCTTCTATTGTGAATGACATGAGAATGAGTAAATGATGGAAGAATTGTCATTTTCGAGTGAACTGTCCCTTTAAGATTTTTAATGACGAGCTGTGTATGTACCTCCAGTGACCTCACACATCTGAGTGATAGCAGACTCATCAGTAGGCACACTGCCCAGCTGCTCGCTGTCGGGCACTGCCACCCCCGGCAGCCGCAGCACCAGGGCGAAGAGTCGCTGGTCCCAGCGGAACGGCTCTTTAGTCAGTTCACTGCCCGGCAGCGGAGAGTTCAGAGGCAGGTGTAGCTGAAGGAGAAAGAGGAGAAGCGGGTTTACATGGAAGACACAGTTCCTGGAAGACTGAAATATCATTATACATCACAAAGAAGTCAGAAGCTGAGAAACATCTACAGCAGATGCAACATGCGGGTTTGGAGTGTTTGTCTCTCACCTCCTCGGCTACCCCAGAGCTGTGAGTCAGTTTGTTTCCATCTGTAATGGTAATAATGACTGAGGGCTCCAGAAAGAAAGGGTTCCGACCCTAAAATAAAAGACATCACTTCTTATCGCCTCTAAATCTACAGCGCAAATAAAAATGGTCATTTAAACTAAATACAAACTGCTGAAACCTCATAACATGCAGAAGTTTAAAACCAAACAATTGATTTTATTTTGCATTTCTCTAATACAAAATAGTAATTATATTATTAGCATAATTATAATAATATATAATTTGAACAAATTTGAGGATTTCCAAGTTTTCAAGACATTTAAAGACTTGTGGAGCCCATTAAATATTGACCAGGAAATGACATAAATGTAATTTATGTCAGCTTCATTCCTACACAGTTGAAAAACCCAGTCCATCTTTTTCTTTGAACAAATGTTGATTTAACATGCACCGTGTGTACGTATCTGAGCAAACACTAGACGCATCTCTCTGTTTGTACTGCAGGGGGCAGCACTGAGTTACTCAGCTTACTATAGCTTTCACGCAAGGTTAACATGTAGCCTAGGGGTTATCCCACACTCCCTGTCTTGTTTTAGGTAATCCATCCTGTTCCTATAGACTTTACAGACAGTATCTGTATATACTGTTACTGTATAAACTCCAAATATCAAATTCGATTAAACGTTTTTCTTGATTGATTTCGTATGTCACAAAATACATACAAATAAATGGAGAAAATGCTGGTGATAAAATACTGTTTTAGGGTGAAGAAACTCTGTGTTTTTCTCTCGTCTGTTCCTCAGATGTTACTGCTGATGAAAGTCCCTCCACTTCAAATCTTAACGGGATAATCTACGTTTTTTGATGCCTTTGAGGCATATGTCACCTGGGTCACTCTCATGCCTTCCGGGAGCTTTTCGATGAACTGCGAGAGGGTTATTTTTGAGCAATGGCTTCATTCCAGCCTCATTCTCATGCTATGCAAAACGTCTACACACACACTGACTGGAACAGCACAGATTCATTTGCTTTGCTAAAAAAATGTGAGGCGACGGCCTGCATGCTTAAACAAATCAATTTAAACACAAAATTCGGTTTGAAAATGTCATTTGTGACTATTGCTTTCTCCTGTTCTGTCACACGAGGAATAGCCAAGAACATCTTATTCTTCATTCAAAACAGATAATCTATAGATAATGTATAGAGTTTAGATTAAACTGCTGAATGCTAAAAGGAGATTTATTACCTGACCATAGTTGTCAATGCCAGAGACTAATCTGTTGAGATTAAGAAGGTCGAAGGAGGCGCGCAGAGCGTGACCCAGTGTAGTCGGTCCAGAGGCCTGCAGGTTCTTCAGCTCGCTCATGAATGTAGCATGATTCTCTTTCCAGCCCGCCTACCACACACACGCACACACACGCAGATGATGTAAAACACAGTTGTATGTAACTGTATGTAACCTTGGAAACGTTAAACACTCAGACAGTGAGATCATGAATTGTATGAAGTCATTCACATATATACATGTGCTCCACTTAAGCCTCACTTAAAAATGTACAACAAAACATCAGCGCTTATTTTAAAGGACAGTACACGCACACATTTTAAGTGAAAACACAAAAAGAGGTTTGCTACATTTTAAATAATAATCCAATACAACAATGTCTGTTCCTGACCCACATTTCTCCTTGCTGCAGAAGAATACCTAACATGCTTATTCAATATGAACAAAACAAGCTAATGAGTTCAGATGCTAAGAGCAGAGGTTATTAGTGCACAAAATATGCTTTTGTAAATGATTCCTGCTTCCCATTAAATTACTTAGCGTGCATAAATGAACACATTATATAATCATGCATACATTTTGTAAATCTACTTTTATGTTTATTTACATTTATGTATTTTGCAGATGCTTTTATCCAAAGTGACGTTTGCTACACAATTGATCAGTGTGTGTGTTCCCTGGGAATCAAACCCACAACCTTCTGCACTGCTAACACAATGTTCAACCAGTGGAGCTACAGGAACACTAATTGAACTACAGGAACACTAATTGAACTACAGGAATCTAACACAACCATATCAGATTCCGAGGTGATGCAGCTTCAGAGAACGGTGTATATGTGTGTGTGTGTGTGTGTGTGTGTGTGTTTACTTAACCATATACTGGGGACAAAACCTCCTTTTGGGATCATTTGTAATGATCATTTGTAAAGAATTCTATCAGGGTTAGAGTGTGAGGTAGGTTAGGTTATATAGTATAACTAGCTGTGTATAAAAACGATAGTCTTTGCAAGTCTGTGTGTGTGTTAATATATTTGCATTGGCATGCACTGTTGAGCAAAGCAGGCAAAGATTGGTCAGTAGGGGACTTTAAGATTATACGTCCCCATCCATACACGGACGGAACAACAAACCTGTCAAGCAGCAGCTCGTCTAACTGGCACTTAATAATTCAAACAACAGAGTAATTCTATTTTTCCCGTCCGTCTTTCTTTCCTCGCGCATTAACAATTTATTAGTTGTGATGAAGTGTGACTGCAATCAGACTCTCTGTTAATCACACGCTTGCCCAGCGAGGCAGAAGATGATGGCCGAGAATACGGAATGTGACTGAAAAAAGCCAAGAATGAGGATAAAACCTAAACTGTAGCTTTAAATTAAGAAATGTTAATTCAAACCTTTCCTTAAAAAAAAATGAAAAACGCCAGATAGCAATTGGGGAATTGCTAACATTCAAATCTCACAAAAAAATGTCCCATTTCACCTTGGAAACGGAAAAAACTTTCTAAAAATAATAATTTATTGTATATGTGAGAGAAAATGAAGTCAATATATCACTATTAAGATTTTTGGCGTTATAACGTTATTTTTGTTTGACAATGAAGAGCATTACCCACCAAAGTTTATATAAATATTATAATAATGTAAAAAACATTATTTATTTCACAATAAAAATAACGATAATAGACATCGGTGAAATATACCTAATTACTATAAAATAATATCAAAAATAAATAATCTTAATGGTTTATATAAAAAACAAGCTTAATTAAATGTAGAAATAAAATGCAGGCTCTTGTTCTCGACAGGTTGTGTGTTACTGTGAGATCAACAAAAAGCTGCTGCATATTTACAGGGAGCAATGATGTGTCTCGCCTTTGTTTCGGAATTAGCATGCCATTAAACATGCCTGTCTTCTCTCTCCAAACGCAGGTGGCGGGAACAAACGAGCGCTTCCACACAAACCGACAGATAAGAACTTGTTTCCTGTTAAAGCTCCTGCTCTGAGGAAACCGGCAGCCATATAAATACAGCTCTTGTGATCCAGGAGGAGAAATCATGACAACAGAACGAGCCCGGAGTGGATTCACATGGGTTAAGCATTCCTGGGAGTGACTGCTCTCGTGAAGTATTATTCCCGGGATCAGGTTGCCTTGTTCCAGGTTTTAATTTCAATTGCTGCCTGAACGTTGCGCTGATCATAGATAAACATTGCAATTGATTACACACAATCACCCGGTTTTGCGAGAGGGTGTGCAGTGTGCTGACTGCTGTCATGTGTGATGATAAAACAGGGAACATAAATGTCACTCTGATGGTATATATTACCTGCCAAAAAACTGATCAGGGGACTAACTTGCTCAGAATGGGCTCAAACGGATCTCCTTTACCTCTGATACCATTTACTTGTAGTGATAACAAGTGTTATGAATTTGGCTAAACCCACAGCACAGAAATGAAAACATGACTTGTTTAGATACATGACCTCTGCATGTAAATGAAGTCTGAGCAGATTTCTGAAGAAATATTTGGCCTGCCTATCTGTCATGAACAAGAAACAACAGCCACTCCCCCACGACAAGATTCAGAGCAAGATAAGGCATGAGGCAGTCTACAGGATAAACATGCCAGTATTATAAGGCCAGCGCTGGCAAACCAGATTCTTCTGGCCTAAATGTATGTAATATATAATTCTACACTGGCCCTGCAAGGTGTTTGGATGCTAAAGCCTGAAACTGATGTATTTTATTGCATTAGATGCTTATAATAAAGAACATGTTAAACCCAGTGGCATGTGTCAACAAAAGAAGCTAGATACTGAGGACAAACTTCACTTTTCGTAGTATCCATTTTTGCAATTACTTTAAACCAACTGGCCCTAAGGTGATTTTTACTAGCGGTATGAATTGCCTTCATTTCGCACAAGTACTTTACAACAGGGCTACCACATTGACTATGGACCTGTCCGCTAAGCCTAACAGCCATCGAGTATAACGCATATTCACTTCATATATTTACTTCAAGTAGCAGTTGATTAAGAAAATTGCAAAAAACATGCAAACTTTAAAACATGGGCAAGGCTAAGAACATTCAGCCTGGCCAGGGCTCAGACAACAGGACAGCGCACAAACAGGAAAAGAGAGCTTTGTGGGGACTGGAGGCTGACAGAAACTCTTCACTGATTAGCTGCTGAAAATCTCATGAATAATTGACAGGAAATAAAAAAGTAGCCTGTCAGACACAGAGGCCAGATTCTTCCTTCGCTTGTGCTTGCTCAGTGTATTCTTGTCAAGAACTGGGTTAGTCTGGTTGCTAATTCTGAAGAGGCCCTCTGCTTGCCTGAGTATTTTTTAAAGAGATAGGACGGACAAGCTAGCCACGAGTAGCTCAGAAGGGGTTAACAGCTTATGTAGGAGCGCAGTTAATACATCTCATAACATGTAATCATCATCTCAAACAAAGACTTCGTAAGGAAACAATGCAAAGCATTTGCCACCTGCACATTTTCATTCTCATGGATCAGAAGGCTTATATGTACGTATATGTATGTCTCACGTGAGCCATTTGGTGCTCATACCCAACAATGAGCAGAAAACGCAATACTTCGGTTACAAGCTTAGGGGACACTTGGAAGTCAGCCTCAGATTATCTTGGATAAGATGGAAAAGGGTGTGAAAACTGCATGATAAACATGGAGTAAAATCTCTCCAGGAGAGTGACTGGCTGCCTGCCAGATCGTCGACTAATGAGCCACTAAAGTGCAGAACGGCTCTCACGGTCAGTGTCACACTACAAATAAAGAAGATGAGAATCTGGGCACTGCCGAGTCACATGTACACGTCAGTAAGTGCCATGCTAGAGTGCTAGTCCAGACGCCTTTCAGTTTACACTTTATATAAAAGTCACGAAACTCATCACGACAATACAGATTATTTAACGTATTGTCACGTCAAAAGAAATAGCTGAGCATTAAATAAACATATGACGTAGTGTACAGTGGATGAATGTGAGGGTGAGGATGGACTGTAGACTGTTAATCATACTGTTTAATTGTTTCAATTTAACTGTTTAAAATTTATGATATCTTAGCATGACTCTTGACCGATTAGCTTGACTGAAATGATTAGCTTGTTTTACAAGGCTTATTTTTTATCAAGTTTATTTTGAGTGCTGTGTGGGATTTACGCACACTGTAAACCTACATACTGTTGTCATAAAAAAAGTGTCTTTGATAAGTAATTTATTAACCAAGTACATCTGCAAGACGTACTTATGACGGTCATGTTTCAGTTAGTCTTCTAAATAGATCTGTTTGCTTGAATTTTAAAATGAGCAATAATGTTTCGTGGTAGGAATTTAACTCCTTTTTCATATTTTCATTGTACACGAAAGGGTGTTTGAGTCCACTTATTCAGTGACCTAATATTTAAACCATACCAATATACCTTTAACCTGTTTGACGTTTTGTGTTTGGGAATTTCCTACATGAATGAGAGGGACTGAACGTGGGAGGGAGGGAAGTTGTTGCTTGTTTTCACAACCACTTCTCATAATGTGCAATGCAAAATGAACCCAAGACGCAAACGAGGCCCAGGGAAAACTTATCCTCGTTTGCTTATTGACGGGTGTTTCTCAAATCGAAACGTGATGATTTGTACAGGCTACAGTAACCAATGAGAATGCGCTTAGATCAAGCACAAAGCGCATGTAAGAGGAGGGCATCACAATGAGGGCAGTTCGCTTGTCCAATCCAGGCCGAGATGGCCCGTGCACACGTCACGCACTACGTCACAGTGGATCATAAATCTCCCCGCCTCCATCTCAGCGCTCGAGAGCTTTCCCAACACAAAAGCAAAATGTCCGCCATGTTCAGAGGCTGCGCTGCTCCGGGTCTGCGGATATTTTAACAAAAATTAGCCGTTTTCGTCACCGGGAGGCCGCCCGACCCGATGCTACGAACCAGAGGGACAGTAGAGTCTCACTGTCAGAAAAATACCTCCGCTTTAAGCACATATAAGCACAATTTAGGAGTTTTTATTTACCTTTACGCCGTATGGTGGATCGTCAAATGTAACTAGCATGTACCTGTCGCCTCTACTAGCCGGGTCTCGGGCACGCAGCTGTTAAAGAAAACAACGAAACAATAAACATGAATTTAAACTGATCCTGTCACAGGGATCTTTAGCTCCAACAAGGCACAACAGTAAGCGGAAAAAGTCGGGGTAAAATTATGATTACCTTCATAAAGATCTCAACCGCGCCTTTAGCAATGTCCAGATACGTCGTACCCAAATAAGTGCGCTGATTCATAGAAGCGGACGTGTCTATCAGGAAAAGTAAAATAGGCATTTTGAAATGTATAGATGACGTCTAGAAGGTTTACTAAAATAACTACAAGCGGCATATGACCTATCCTGCGGCCCTGGGCATGCATATGTGTGGATATATTTTGTTATAATCAGACCCCCCCCAAAAGAGGGTCGTACTGCCACCCCTTGCACCCGTCTGATTCTCTATCTGTCTTTTCTGAGCAGTGCTGGGCTCGCGCTGTTAGACAACTTCTCTTCCGAACATAGCGAAACGCCTTCGCCCCGCCGCTGCCACGCCATTGGCCGAGCAGGGTCGCGAAGCCACGCCCCTCCTTGTATAAATATGCAATGAGGTCGTGGAATGCCTTTTATCGCCTCAGTTCTCAACATTTGAGAGGAAGAGGGCGGAAAGAGAGCTCATGCGTTGTGTTTTCCTATTTTTTAAACGATATTTGTGGTATTGCGTCGCATGTTGACATTTGGAGCCAATGTGCATGTGTTATCTAAGTGTTATCCAAGTTCACGTGTAGTCTTCAGTATCATTTTCGCTTCATAAAAGACGACACCTCCTCCCCCGTTCTCGTCTACTACTAGCTGTCTTGGTGGGGGTGGGGAGTAGTATGGGTTCCATGGGATTTTTATAAAAATTGCGCCTGCCCCTTGAACTGTTCCATCTTCAACGACATTCCCTCTCATGTTTATCTCCTCAGAGAGGGTATAGAGAAGCGCCATGTTAACGCAACAATCCGTGACAGCAGCGCGGGCGAGTGGCTCCTCCTAAATCCGCTCAGTTTCCGCGGAGTCTTGCTGCACATGCCCTTTGCTTTTGCGAATGTCAAAATGGGACGTTTCTATACTAAGCAACCCCGTTTACCATAATCCCAAACACATACTGCGATTTCCTATAACGCATTTAAACACAAAAGTATGCATATATTTGCGGGGTATTCGAGCTGATATAATTACTCAGCATGAAAGCTAGCCTATATAGCTAATATCACAGGGTATTCAAATCTCCGTAGACAGTGAACAAGTGCACTTGGTACAGTAACCATTTCTCGTTTAGTCGCATTTTAACATAACTGTAACTCAATGATTTAGCCGTGAGAAATGTGCTATAAAATCTCTCAAAATATCATAGTGTTGCATTATTGTGTTGCTTTATGTTTTGAGCTACGACTGTTGTATAGTCATTGGTATCCATAATGTACTTTTTAAATGATTATGATTAAATGATTGAATATGAATGCTCTATGTGTGTACAGTAGGTGGCACATATTTATATTGTTGGTTGCGCCCTACGGTGTGTATGGGTGTCGTCTGAACGAGCATTTAATATAAAAGGCGTTCAGGTTTGTTTTGGGTACTACTCGTTAAAATGGGGTTAAACAAGGGCAACCCTTCACCCAGAGATCAGTCAAGCTTTAGAGAAATAAAAGACAAATCTTTAAACTTCGTTTATCGGTAAAGCTCAATGACGTCATATCAGGACTTTGGCGGAGTTCCTGTGCCCTCCGGTATCCCGGCATACAGCGGGCGCTTTGCGGCGTATTGTTGACAGAGAGAGAGCAAACGGGGTGGGATTTGAAATAAACATCGTTAAACGGTGAACGGGACTGAGGTGAGCATATTTTTACAGTCGTTTTACATGCACTTCAGTTCACGACAACAAACAATAAAAGTTAAACGCTGAGTCATTTTGTTGTTTTTGTGTTATGCTAGCAAGATCCTGGGTTGACCAGAGAACGGTGATACGTCAACATCCAATACATAACATAAACAATACCTAATATTATATTTACTGAATTGCTCTAGGCAAACCGAACCTCTCATTCTGTGATTCATCTCTATGGATGAGTTGAAACGACAAGTTTGGGAATGTGGGATGCATGTTAAAGCAGTTACTGACGCCTTGTTATAATGTAGTTAACGTTAGACATACATTCATGGTAAACATTTGATGTCACACAAATTTAAGCTTTACCAGCTATATATCCGGTTACCTATAGCTCTCTGCTAGTGGTCAACAGCCCACAATAGCTTTTAGGAAGACAATAGGTTCGGTCAATAATCCGATATTCTGTAGCCAGTCATCAATGATCAATCATTCGACGAAGACATTGAAATGAGAGAAAATAAGATTTCTGATTGTAGTATTGTGGAATATTTACCTTAGTTGCAGACATGGGTGCATTTATGTCGTAAACCACTTTGAAACAATTTGAAATAATTTGAAAGACATTTTTAGAGTGATACACAGATATGTTGTTTTTGACAGCTGTCATCTTTTGTTGTTCAGTTCACTGGTTTGATGGTGGATGGTTAATAAGTTATATAATAATAAGTACATAATAATATGTTATTATGTACTGGTTTAGAATGCATTGCAAAATCCTTGCGTTTAAAGAGATTTCGGTAAACATGGTCACATGACTAGCCACGTGGAGGTAGAGGCCTGTTTTTGTTAGATCTTGGCCATCATCTGTTAGTCTTTATTACATTCACACTATTATCAGATTATATTGTCTGTCTTGTTTGGCTTTAATTTTCGGTACATTTCTGAAAGAAAACTTTTAACTATATTCTTTTCACTTTTTAAAATAGTATTTTTTATATTTGTATAACCATATCATTTTATTTTGTTATAACCAGTCCTGGTTACCAATACATCACTTGCGAAGGCTCCCACAGATTACCCTCATACTTCAGACAAGAGACTTTGTCATGTACTGATTCATGCTGTCAAATGTCATTTTTTTCTTATTTTAAGATCATATGCACAACTTTTATAATAGCTCTTATAAAAGCATTTTATGGAGCACTGAATTCATACTGAATGTGAATTGTTATGGTGTTGATGTTGTTTCTACATATTTTGTATCTGTATGAAGTGTCACGATGGAATGACTCCATTTCTGTCATTTCAGAGCTGAAAGACATGCTGCCGAAGAGCGAAACCGGCTGCGTTTAAAACTGAATCTCTGCACCCTTACAGCCCAGAGAGGGTACGTGATAAAGGGTGGAGGAAGTGAGCTCAGCTGGAGCCAATGCAGCAACAGCAGAGCCGGCAGCCTGAGCTGGTGGAGGGAAGCCTTCCGGTGTTTGTGTTCCCGACTGAGCTGGTGTTTTACGCAGATGAGCAGGCTTCACACAAGCAGGTGCTCACCCTCTACAACCCTTATGAATTTGCCCTTAAGTTCAAAGGTGAGTTGTTAGTTGTTTGCGTCAATACTTATGAGTGCTTGGCGCCGTAGAGCAGTGGATCTTTACTGACGGTTTGCAGGTCTGAAAACATGACCCAGACTTCAGTAAATATGATGTCACTTGCATTTCTATAGTGCTTTTAACAATTTTGCATTGTTACAAAGCAAATTTACAAAAACAAGTTTTGGAAAATTGGTTGAGACAAAGGTATACAGATAAGAAAAAAGAATAACACAAAATACGTGGTATTGTTGCACATGTGTTCATGAGACATACATTAGCATGGCTAACTGTAAATACAATTGTATAAAAAAGGTGAACGTTACTGTTGTGTAAACACTGAGTTCTAAAGCAAAGACAGTTTTGAGAGATCCTTCCCTTTCTGACTGTTTGTTTTTAATCTTCAGTTCTGTGCACAGCACCAAACAAGTATGCCGTGGTGGACGCCACTGGAGCTGTCAAACCGCAGTGTTGTGTGGACATGTGAGTCTCCAGGCTTTCACACTGGAATATCTTGAGTAGACGTGAGAACGTTTGATTCAGCTTTATTTACTTACACAACCTCTTGTGTAAGAGGCCTTACACAACCTCTGGTGTCTTTGAAACAGCGTGATCCGCCACAGGGACGTGCGGGCCTGCCATTACGGGGTGATCGATAAGTTCAGGCTGCAGGTGTCCGAGCAGAGTCAGAGGAAGGCCCTAGGCAGGAAGGAAGTGATGGCCACTCTGCTGCCTTCTGCAGCTCAGGAGCAGCCAAAGGTCCGGCCCCAGGAGGAAGAGCGCAGGATGAAGGAGCAGCTTCCAGACAGAGCGTTTTTTGAGCAGACTGCATTCCAGACAGGTGTGTGGAGAGTAAATGATGGAGGGATTTCATTTTTGGCTGTACCATCCATTTCAAAGTGGACATAACATCAGAATAGACCCTATACTATAAATACTTTTTGTTCCATATAAGGTTTCGGTTTATTTGTGTGAGCCTGTACAAAATGGTTGTAGGTCGATAGTACTGTAATATTTTGCAACGCTCTTGCTGTTCACTTTTCCACCACCGGATGGCGGCACAGAGCTGTATTCATCTTGTTGGGTTATTGTATATGAAAGCCATTTCCTTGTGTGTCTGTTTTGCACAGAGAGCCGTACAGCATCCGGGGGCCCCAGCCTCCTAACTGTGCTTTTGGGCCTGGTGTGTATGGCAGCCCTTATGCTCCCAACTCTGGGAGAGCAGGAATCCACAGTGCCTGTCTACCTCCACTTAAGTGTTAACAAAAAACTTGTAGCTGCTTATGTTTTAGGTGAGTTAAGATATTGCCATTGTTATACATTATAATCAAATATCATTTGTTGTCTCAAGGAAATGACAGCACTGAGTCATTTCATTGCTCTATGGAGTCATTAACACAACATTAACACGACTGTCATTAACACATCTTAATTTAATTTTTAAATCTTTATCTTAATTTTGCACAGGTCTTCTTACAATGGTCATTCTACGCACTTGAAGTGCTCTTGGAAATATACAGAAAACAGAAACCAAGATGATGAAAAGTGGAATGATGGACATTTAATACAGCCGAGAGTTCTGAGGAAGAGAGAAACAGGAACTTCTTCAATGACACCAGAAACTTACAGACACAATGAAGATGCAAAGATCTGTGGGCGAGGAGGGCGGGGGTGGGGTGTGTACAGACTGAAAAATGACTGAGCTCGCGACTGGGCCAAGCTAAGTCGTGCTAAGCGGAAGGAGGAGTGGAGGAACATGAGTGTATTAAATAAATGTTTTACTTCATATTCTGAGCGTCTGTGGCATTTTGTTGCTGTTTCAAGACTGAATTTTTGTGTTCTTTTAATAAACATGTTTTTGTTACAAGGGATGTCTTCACACCCTGAATTTTCGTGTGGCTCAAATGTTTGTCCAATGCTTAAATATTGCGCAGAGTAATTTTTATAGATATAGTCTGTATTTACAATAAACCAAAAAGATTTTTCTCTCGAGGAAAATCTGACATTCATTTTAGCATGCTTTATAAACGGTTGTCTCCCAACTAAATAAATGGATTTGTAAACTTAAAAAACAGATTAGGAAATGTGCCCTATTTTTGTCATGTCTTGCCTTGCCTTTGTTTGGTAATCGAATGCAATCTCTAGTGAATTTAAATGAAACTTTTGAACTTGTGTAAATCACTGACATCAGAACAACAGTTTGAAGAAAGAGTTAAACAATATTATTAAAGCCTCTATTAGCTTCATGATCATATTAATCTGGCTGTTAAACAGCTGTTTTAGGAATTAAACAGATGGAGGCTAATGATATAAAAATTCCAAACACATTGCGTTTATAGAGACGACTGCCACACAGACAGAACATGCACCTCTGCCGAGTATCCAAGTAATTATCACACAGCAAGACAACAATAGCTGAACAAATAATTTATTTCAGACATCTGGAAGTTTCTGATATGATGGAACAAGTTTTTTCTGAGACAGCACAGCACAACGACATTTTCTCAAATCTTCCCAACGGATTTCACATGCAGACTTTTGAAAAGTAATGTTGTTGACATAGGACAGCATGAAAGAATTAAACACGTCCACAGGACAAAAACAAATCAGCAAAGCGAACTGCAAATACACTTCACTCATCAATACAGAAACTGGATCTACAGTACGTGACCCGCTTACTGTTGTTTTCAAAAGACATTCAGAAACATTTACACTGGGGTTTGACCCGCTGGTTCAACAAATGAAAAAAATCTGATGTTACAATCACTTTTTTCTTGCACATAAAAATGAACGTACGATACATCACATCATGCTTGAGGAAATAAAGCATTTCTTTAATGAAATTGATACACAAGTTTACAAAAGAAAATACCATTTCCTAATGTAACTACAGCCCCAGTCGCATAACTTACACGATTACAGTTGTACACTTCTCTTATATACAGACATACTGGCACACTGTTTGAGTATCAGTAGATTACATTTGAAACATTAAACAATCCACAAATAAGTCTGGATGGTAGCGTTTCGTCTGCGACAGCCGTACGACACTGAAAACACCTTTAGTTCAGTCTTCAACGTGTAGAGATCGTTCTCACCCGAATCCTGTTTCCCAAAACAGAAAGAAAACTGGGCAATGAAGGTACAAAACACACAAAGAACAACTGCCATCTTCTCCAAACGCTGCAGAATGACATGGTTGTCCTCGCGTCTTTAGGAAGACACACAATCTATGGATCACATGGGTGCTGTAGTGTTTAAATCAAGGATTGAGTGATATTAGATTCTGTTTGCATTTGTTGTTTAGAACTCAACAGTTCAATGACCACAAACATTCTGATAAAAGATGAAGTGCCGAGCTCAGTGTGGAACAATAAAACATTCCTTCCACCCACTTGAAAAATCAAGAAAAACGTTCCAAAAAAAAAAAAAATCAAATATGCAGATTTAGAGCAAATCCCCAAAAAATGTATTCGGCCCCTTTAAAGTGCGGCTGCACCACTAATAAAACTCAAAAAAGGCTGTTAGGTTGCTGATCAAGCTCCTTGCCATTTCACTGCCAATCGTAGCAGGATGACGAATATTAAATCATATGTACATTCTTACATACAAATAAACCCGAAGCAAATAAGTTAAACTCACAAAATACCGGTCAGCAAGCCGAAATTGTAAATCAAAGAATGAGCCTGTTTTACTCCCGTTTACAGCGGTTTGCTTTTCAAAACATTAAATCAAAATGTCCTGTTAGGGAGAACAAAAAACAAACAAAAAAAAACAAAACGCAATCAAAGACTCATTCAATTTTTTGCTGCGGCATTTCTCTCATCTAAGCGATAGTTTATATCCATTTATAGCAGCTGATGCAAAAAACATCCAACCCTCTCCAAGCTTACACAAGGTCTCTGTCCCACACACAGTATACTCTCCTGGGCCGTTCTCCTCGAACGCAAACACCCACATAATCCACTAGCAGGCAGAAAACAGGATAAGAACAAAAGCAATGTTGGGAAGCCATTGGAAAAGAAAGTGGAAGAGAGCCGAGAAGCAGCACTGGTCCTCCATCTCTCCGGTCATGTGCATGATGCTGAGGGGATCACTTGGGAGAGAGATCCTGGAGGGGCGTGACGGGAGAGTTACTGGAGGAGGGCGACACTCCTTCCATCTTAGCGGGCGAGTCTGAGGAGGAGCCGACGCTACTGAGGCTTCCATCCAGAAGATCTGGAGAGACACTGGTGGAGAAACAGATTTTTATATTTCTTCACATAGCAGATGCTTTTATCTTACAAAGAGAGAGAATGAACGGTAGAAGAGGAGCCATACTTTTAGTAAGCATTTCAAATAATAAAGCCACAATCTTTAAATAAACTGAGCTGCATCTGAATGGGTTTTAAAATCACATCATAAAAATATTTAAGCTAAAAAAAACTTTTATAGTTTAGTCATGGTCTTTGAGATTGATCTTCTATTATAAGTTATATATTATACACACTGTGTGCATATAATATAATGTATATAATACTGCAGCCCATAAACTTCAAACCCAAACCTCAGGAACACAAGATCTACTGCTACACAGTTTTGAAGACTCACCAGCTGTTGAGTTCAGGCAGGTGAGACACCTCTGTGGACAGCATATTAGTGGTTCCCTGAAAGAGTCTCTTGGGCTGACTCTCGGTCTCCATTTCCCCTAAAAATGTGACAGAAATCACAGTTAGATTACAGGCATCTCAAATGTAATGCATCACTACAGAAAATGTTATGAAAGCTTTTACCTTTGCGTTTGAGGGGACCCAGAATGCTGGGCCTGATGCAGTTAATGGGGCTCTGACTCCTCCTGCTGGGCAGACGTTTCATGACAACATCAATGACTTGAGAGGTCCATGCTAAGACACACAAGCTACAGTGGCAAGATGACGCATGTAACTTACCTGAAGCGGCGCGTTGGGCTGGGAACAGGGCTGGGCGTCAGACCATTACTGCTCACCAGGATTTGAAGAGAGGGAGAGAAGCACTGCTGCTCATAAACGAGAGAACAGTAACATTCAATCAGAGAAAACATGCAATTTTCGTCTCTATTTTGCAGTCTGCAATTTATAAGCAAATTTGCATCTTTGTCTCTCGGTTACAAGTTGAGCCAATTGTAGCAAATTAAAGGTTTATCAAGGTAATAATCTTCACAGGTCGGTAATATTAAAAAAAATGATACAACAATAAAATAGGGACGAGACGTGCAGGCCAAGCATGGTGACCCAAACTTGGAATCTGTCCCTTGCATTTAACCAACTAATCCAGTTAGTGCACAGACCAAGAACACAAACCTGGAGCAGTGGGCAATACTGGTTACATGACTTTCTAACCAAAAGGCTACAACTGCTGGTTATGGTGACATACCTTTTTCCCAATCCCTCTAGTTGGCGAAGGAGCCGGAGAAACGGGCACAAAATCAATCCGTTTCGGGGACGATGATGAAGACTTTTCAAAATCATTATCACTCTACAGAATTAAAACACACCCGTGTCACTTACACAACACCAGTATCACTTCTGCTAACAAACCAGTTACAGATTACCGATGCAGTGTTGGAGCGCGATACTACCAACCCAGCCTGGGCGAAGAGACTGGTGGCCCTGTTAACTCCATGATCAGTTCTCTAGCATGCCTCAGTTTTCTTTTCAACAAACCCTTTAGTTAGGGAATGTGAAAGGGTAGCAAAACAGCTACTGCATGCAATCCATTACTGTTCAATACAATATTGTGTTGTTTCTCACCAAACTAAGACTTTCCTCCCATGACTGGCTCATCTGCATGGCCGCCTGCACCTCTCTGGAAAGATTATGGGGGAGAAAACAAAACAGAATAATACTGACATCTTTCCCTCCAACCAAAAACCTGAGCTAAGCATGCTATTAAGAATCTGCATGCGAGAATGCATAGCACACAAACAGCTCTATGCGTACTCTGTGCTACTCAATGACAGCATATCGCATACTGTCAGCAACTGATAAATAAGAACCCAAACTCCCTGGGGAGCAGAACACACAAGAAGAAACATGAACCCTTACCGCTCATGAGCAGCTTCACGGTTCATCACATCAACGCCCTCTTCCTACAGACAAACAAGTATATTACAGTCTTAGTGAGGAAATATTTTATTAATTCAGCCTAAATCTGAATTAATAATGGTTTACTCCAAAAACATATTTTAGCATGTATTATAAACGGTCCCTCGCATAAGAACTGAGAACTCATAAGAAGAGTTCTGACATGCTATTGTCTGTGTAAAACAAAAAAACAAACTTGTGACAAATATCTAGATGTTGCAAGAACGGTTCACAAGAAAGAAAAAGCAGAAATGGCATTCCAAAATGGTCATGTTCGAGATTTAGATGTGCAGAATGACTAATAAAAAAATCTAAAAGCAAAACAAAATATCAAACTACAAGTGTAGAGGCACAACAAACAGCGCGCACACACACCTCAAACTGAGTTACTTCCTGCTTAAGCAGGACAAACCTTTTCTGTGCATTTTTGTGTCGTTGTGTGAGACCACACTGATTCCTATGACATACATGTAACTATATAGTGATGCATATAGTTGATGCATTTGATGATGTAAAGGTTTGTACCTGTTTAATCTTTTGTAGTCTTGTGCTAGGAACACGTACAGGCGAAGACGGAACCTAAAAAGCATAAAACATACATGTATTTACTGTAACTCTAACCATCTCAAACCATTCTTATCTCAGACTATCTCAGACTTTAAAGGCACCATTCTGAAACTCAGTCCATACCATGCTTGGCCGAACGACGGTCGTGCTGTTTCTTCTGCCCCGGAGAACCTCTCTCTGGAACACCTGTGACGCATCACTGAGGAAAGAGAAGACCATTTTTAACACAGCATCTAAATCATTCATTTTAACACCATTGTCATGCCAATGTGCGAGTTTTATACTACCAACACAGCCCGTTCTTGAGAGACTGCTGGCCCTGTTGACTCGAAACCTATTATTCTAGCATGGGCGCGTGTCAATTCTCCCTACCAATGAGACAGAACTTCTACACGAGCCATGCGTGGTAGTGAACTTAGCGAGATGTCTACTAATACTACATTTTGGTTATCACAGGGCGAGACATTCCCATCATGGCTGAGAACGCGCCTATAATGCCCAAACATGACGCCTAGGCAGGCAACAAGGCATGTTTTGAGACACTTCCAACGTGTTTCATAACGTCTAAAAGGACTTCGACTATAAAATAGGAAAATCTTGACGATAACAACAACATATGTGACTTCAAAACAATAATAAATATTGTGAATTTCACCTCAGGCCGTTTATCATAGGTTCGCTGTTAGATCTTCTCAAGTTTCCATCGCTCTGAAGTGACGACGGGATGTCCAGGTCGAGCTCCATCTTCTCTTGTGACAGGATTCCTTGATTGTTCATCGTTGTTATCGTCTTCGTACATATATTGCAAACATGCACGTGGTTTGCAAAGCTACATCGTTGAAAGGCGGTGATCCTGTTTCCCAAGCAGGCTAATGTCTCAATTCATTGTGTGCGCATTCTGCAGCGTATTAAATCAATTCGATGTTTCTTTCTTTGCAGGATCAATAGACGTCTGAATCAATGCCCAAGGAAACGGTCCGTGGACTTCTGCGATTCAACATTCTGGCTGTACAGTGTATCTTTCCAGAAAACGCTCCACTTTCTGAACCAACTTTCGACTGGTTAGCTACAAGCTAATGCGTGAAAGGGGTTTGGCCCATGCAACACACACTATTCCTGTCCTGTTAGCTTAGCTTGATAGCTCACGGCGCACAGGCACAATATGAGCAGCTAATACCAAAAAAGTACAAGTTTAAGAATGCACGTGGAATGGATGCATGCAAAGGCAGCAATGATAGCACAATAGCATAGTTATGAAGATAAAGATCCCGCCATGCGATGGTTAAACCGTGAGCGAAATAATAAAAGAGCTGAAGACACAACACTATTCAGCTGATGGTGTGTATAAAGATTGAAATGAATATAAATCACTAGTCAAGCGTGCAGCTCCTCTCCGACCTCTTCAGTCTGCCAGTTTAGCGTGTCAGCATCTAGTTGACGGAGTTTGTAACTTAGTTGCGTCAATCATAGATTAGCAGATTCTGTTTATCTGTTTTGGGGACGCAGCAGCCTACCCACAGATCAGCTAAGAGTCCCGCCCCCTCCGTTCGTACCGGACTGACTGACAGCATCATGAACCAATCAGAAACACGATGGTTGCCGGTGTCCCATTTTGAATGGCAACCGTTCAGGCAAACAGCCAATAAAATCACACGCTGTAAACGATTTCCTTGTGCCCTGCACACGCCGTTTAGCGCATGCGCATTCTGCTGGTCGCTTTGAATAATATAGATTTAGACATTTAGGGAGGTTGTACGTTGCCGTAGGTTTTTGCCTTACACCAAAATGAAAGAAATTTAATTCGAAATTGTAAAACAAATATAGTTACAGCAGTTGATATGAGTCGTCAACTACTTAGCAACTTCTGTTTACTTTGTAACTGAGTAACATTAACATATCCTTTGTGTACCCTATAAATGCATTAATAAATTGCACAGGAATTCCCATCAGGAATTCCAGTCCCTGAATTTGGAATAACTGGTGTTCATTTCTACATGTCCTAGGTCATAACTTCCCTCTTCAGTGACCTCCACGTTACACTTCACTGTGTGATGACACTCCACCCAAACCGATGTTGCATTAAACAGCTTCGCACAGAAAACACCAGCGATGAGCAATGCCCGAGTCACATGTCTCTTTCACAGCTCTCTGTAAGGCGTCTGTCTGCCAGCACACAATGTTGCTTTTCACTTCATCTAAACAGAGACACAAGATTTTGAACCAGGCGACTGCGAGGTCATTACACAGGTCAGGTGATGGCAACTTGGTCTGAGTTTCTTTTTGTGTGTTTTTTATGAAAATGTCTTATATTAAAATAACAACTAACCCCTACAAGTTGTTTTTAAAGGTTTCCAATCTTCGATAGCAAACTACTCAGGGAACAAGGTGTTTTGATAAGCAAAACGGTAAGAGCAGTATTCATCTTGAGATATTAAGCAAGATAATACGATTGAAAAATAAAGATAGGTTTATATTATAACACACTTTATTAAAGAAAAAAAATTAAAAAAAGCTTGCTGCTTGATAAGGCATGACAACATCCTGAGGGGATAAGGGGGCCTTAGTAGTATTCACGGAACGTGTCACGACACTGCAGTTGCACTCCTCCTCCGTTACTCTACGGGGGATGTTATACCGCGCACGCTCCCACAACGCTTTGCAGGAGACCATACAATGAAATTGGCAGCGTTTTTTTTACATTTCGGCGCCATTTTCGATTGGACCCGAGGTAAGTTTGGATTTTCTGGAATTATTTTTCGGGATTTTTTCCCTCCTCGCTCTCACGCTGTCAGGTTCCGCGTCGTTCATTAATTTCCGAAGCGCCCGACTTTGCAAACTGGACGGAGGTTTTGAACGCGCGCATTGCGCTCTGCGTTTCGCCGTCGCTACTTTTGAGTCTTTGTTTGAAAACGGTGCCGTGCGCGGAGAAAAGTAACAAACTTTAACGCAACTTTGTCTGCGTGTGCACAATAAGAAAGATTGTTCGTCTTGACGCGTATCAATCAAAAAGTTTCGTCTTTTGTCCGTCGTTCGTATTTAACTCGCATTTCTCAATGTAGCTTTCACAGCAAACGTCCTCTTGTATTATTAGTACGATGTTGTCTATTTAGGGAACCTGTATAATCGCAACTGAGGAAACACCCCGCGGTCTGTTGATATACGCGGTTTTCGAAGAAGGCCGGCAACTAAGTTTTACGTTGGAAATGTATGTATTAATATGTTTTTGTTTGTGATCCCATACGCTTCGCGGTACGTCCGTGGTTATATACAATGACTGTAAAAACGCTGAGTAGGCAGCAGTTAACTACACCCTGTATGTGGCGTCCAGCCGAATGTGCGTATGTGTCTGGAGTTTCTCTTACCAACTCAGCATGGCCTATAAAACGATTTCTTTAACACATTTTTGTATCATTCTTTATGTTGGTCATTAGAATTGTTATTGGTATTTGTTTTTCCCTTCAGTTTTCTTGTGACTCATTTTTAACCGATGTGTAAGTGTATTCAGCTTGCTTTTTCAACCAAGGCATGTTGACAACCATTTTTAACTGCATGTGGTTTTCTATATATTTTTTTTTACATTTATATATTTAATTGTCTATTTTTTATTTGACCCATTTTGAAGGAAAATACGGTCCCGTGGGCCCTGTGCACACCAGACCCTAGCATGTTAAACTGAGGATATGTCTGGTCATGTCTCACTTGGCAAGGGCCCTTGCATTATGTACTTCATGAGTTTAGCTAACCAACAAGTATCTGTACAGACAACATCCGGCTTCACGTAATGTATTGCCTAAATTTAAATAAAGATCCTACACATACAAACTAGACTGACACTGACCGCTTTGTAATTATCTACAGTGTATTTGCTGGGTTTTTTACATTTATTTTACGTCAGTGTATTTAGCTGTTTTTCAGTCAATACAAAAACACAGGTTTTAATTTGTTTTCAGTAAAGGGGCCCTCGAATGATCGTTTGAGGCCTATCTCACCACAGCACCCTGCTGTTCCTCTGAGACCCATCAGGGGGCCCTCATCCTTATAATAACGTGTGGAGCCGCTAATAACAAAGGAATATTTCCTTAATCATACAGACCAAAGCACAATGTTATTCATATGTAACATCGTCATCTCTTAATATATATCATGTCTTTACAAGCAGTAGTGTTTGTCATAACGCACAAATGGCAATAGAAAATGCTGTACAAAATTTCATGGCAAGTTTTCGAAAACAACATGGCCGTCATCATAAATGTTTAATAATCCTGTATTGTATACCGATGCCACGGTAAACAAAGAAGAATTATTGTGTTTAATGCTTTATGAGAGCAGGGTTCACCTGTGACTACACTAGCAGTGCATTGTGGTGATGAAAATGCAGATACTGGTGGACCTCTGCCTCTCTCCGTTCCTCCAGTAACATTTCCGGAACGCTGTTCAAGAGAACCCCATTTCTGAAGGGAATGTACTATAGCAGCACATAAATACTGGAGGTGAATGTGGTGTTATCCAGTATTACTGTTCTGCTGTAGTACGACCTGTCAGCACTTACAGACTCCCAAGAGCTTCACCAGATCCTGTGAACCAACACCAGCTTTGCATTCTCTGCACTGTAAATGACCAATGCAGTTAAATAAACGCACAAATGACCAAAACGATCTCATGTTCTCGGGTGCACGTGGTGGTTCTTGTCGTTGTTTCTAAAAACATTATTCTTGCGAGATTTACAAACCCTCCATTTTGTGCCACAGAGCAAGTGGAGTTCAGAACAGAGAGTAGTATAGAAGTATAGAATGAGCTTGTATTTGTGTTAGCGCAAACGTTTTTGGAACACAGTTTTACTTTGTAAAATTGTGACGTTTACAATTTAAGACATTCTGTTACATGAAAAATAATTGAATACGTTTAAAATAATTAAATTACGTTAAAAATAAGTTTCGTAGTCCAGCGTCACTGGTGGGCCACATGATAATGAACTTAATTAGCTTAATAAACAATAATGTCTGAGCAACGTTTTTGGAAGTTGTTTGGAAGATAAGTTTGAAAGAACACTCAAAACAACTTTAAATAATTTAATCAAACATTTAAGCTTGACAGAACAATGGTGAGGTCACTTTAACATTCTTTATGATCAGTCTTACTGTCTCTTTAAATTACAGCAGTTATATGGTATCATAACAATTGTACTGTACAACTTACCATATAAGGCACCATACGACCTTCGGATGTAATTAATTACCAGCATTATTGCAATTGGACAAATAAATACATTGGCAGAAGAAAACGGACTATTACAAATAAAAACAGGAAATAACAATGTTGTATTTGGCTTTAAAATGTCAATAGGTTTAACATGTGGTTGAAAGATCTGGTTCCCTGTTGCCTTTGTAAGTACATTCACTAAAACATTCAACCTTAAATATATATATTTCCTGATATTAATCATTAATGACAGGGCACATATTACAGGCTGTTTTATGATACGCTGCCAATAATCTTTGGGAAATTTGATTGTTCTCCCTTTTGCCATTTGAACCCATTTACAAACTGTCCTTTTAAATACTGAATAGGCCAAGCACGACGACCTAAAAGCAGTATTATCTATATAATCTTATTGTAAAACACAAGCACCAATCCATGATAACACACACACATTATATAAATAAATTAAAGGGATTTGGGCCCTTTTGATCCAAATGTGTGGAACTGTTGTTTAAAACATTCTAAAGAACGAACAGCAGCAGTTTTAAGACTGTTGTCAGGTACTGAACTGCAAAGTATCTGTGGTTACTAACGTGTTTGAAAATCATGGAAGGCTTGTGGAGGTATGAGCAAATGTAAGGTGCGTTCAGAACGCACCCCTCACCAGAGACCCTGAGGGAAGGACCTGCTTACCTACGGTGAGCTGCGCTACTGTAAAATACAAAATGAATATGAAATGAGCAACATCTATCAAAAACAAATGATACACAGCTAGAGGGGGGAAGTTCAGTTTCTCATGCTTTGTACTTCTCCTTTCCTGTTTCACTGATCACACAGATGTGCTGCAAGTCAAGGGGAGAGAAAAATTAGCAAGATATGCAACACAGCCACAATGTTGAGTGTCTCAAAAGAGAAACACAACTTCACATGTACATTGATGGGCCACTGCTTACATTTAAATGATGAAATGTATGTAAACGGTTTTGTCTGCTAACAATTAAGTGTAAACGTACTTACATTTAAATCCCTAAAGTACTCATTGTAGTCCAGCGCATATCCAACCACAAATTTGTCAGGAACCTCGAATCCAACAACTAGGACGAAAAGGAAACGACAATATCCCGATTAAGTATTTTAAATGAGCGATATTTACTTTATTTGTACTGCAATGGCAGAAGGTGTCAGTGCGCATCCTTGTGGCCAAGACGCAGTATTGCGCTAAAATGGCCTAAACTGATCAAGAACATTTTCAGTGATCAAAACAACTGGATTAAATCTATTTAAAAAACCCTCTTAAAAATAAAAGCGCTTTAATCTTTTAAAGCTGTTGGTGCAACCCCGATACCCAAGAACTAAACTGAACTGAACTAAACCTACATATGATTTCAAACATTACAGCACACTACTACCATAATAATAGTAATATAATAATAAATAAACAAATAAATAATAATAATATAAACAATAATCCTAACTATATTAAGCCAATAAGAAATGCATGCTAAATTTAGCCACAAAATAAATAATACAAATAAAATAAGACTGTAAACCTGTTATCAACTTACAGTCTGGTCTGTAGCCAACACTCCTTGGTGTTCTCTTCACAAGCAAACTGCAAAGATAATTCATGACCGTGTGAAGTATACAGACAAATACAGCCTGTAATCTCATAACAGTAGCTGACATTTATTATACTACTCATTAATACAACTGCAGAGGGAACGACTGTCAGTGATATTTACAAACAATATTCAGTTTTCATCTCTCTTTACCTCGCCACTTTCACCATTTTTGGATTATATTGCTTGAGAAGTTCCAGCAAGGTTTTCATCGTCTTCCCAGTGTCAATTATGTCCTAAAAAGACAGTTAAGATTACATAAACACTTTACATATTTGCTGGATAATAGTAGTTTTTGAATATTTAATATGAAGAATAAATTCAAAAGTACCTCAACGATCAAAACATTCTTTGGTGCCAAAACGAAACCGCATGAAAACAGAGAACAGAAGAAACCATTTTAAGATTGCAACAGTCCACTAACTGGATTATATATTTGACCTTTATGATTAAAGGCATGCATGCAACATTTTTGTTTAATGATTATATATCAGGCACATATTAATTCTGTTTACAATAAACAACGAAAAGAAATGTTTGTTTTCTGTGGCAGAAACAAACACCAGCAGTATCTCGATCCGATGTTTGTTTGTTTTTACAAACTGAGGTAAACTGAAGACACGTACCTTCCCTGTGAGAGTGGAAAGATCGTCGCCACCAATCACCTTGATATCACCTGTTGATTGGTCGTTCTGTTTTTTTGAAAAGGGAGAAAGCAGAGATCCACGTTTATATCAACATTGTGACAATTCTGTGCAACACAACCGATCAACATCCATCCTTGAAACAACTTTGCATGCACATTGTCATGGTAATTAAACGCACATTAACATAACAGAAGGGGACTGAGTAACAATAAGCAGAGATTGGCTTGACTGAATTTAACAGGTGAAAACCCAGCGTTAAGGATGAATGAGTCATGGTTACTTGGTAACTCTTGAGGCGAATGAAGTCCACCGTCATTGGAATGGAACGATCGCTGTTGCGATTAAGAGCTTTGATATAATCTAGCAGGTCAGCAAAAAACTTGTAGCCTCCTTTGAGCACACAGAGAGCCACGATATGATGCCCGCCCATGTCCTTCATGATATCTCTGGCCAGCCGTTCGGTTCTGTGGGGGTCAAATCAGAGACTAATCAGTTCTGCCTCACAATGTCAACAGTTTTCAGTTTGTAAAGACTTTATTTTAAAACAAATATCATTCGCAAGTTTTATTAGCTTAGCGTTCCTGTCGCTCAACTGGTAGAGCATTGCGTTAGCAGCCCAAAGGTTGCGGGTTTGATTCTCAGGAAACACGCATACTGATCAAATGTATAGCTTGATTGTTGCTATACGTAGCATGTATAGACAAAAGCATCTGCCAAATGTATACGGTAATTATTAAGGTAAATGTCCTTCTCTACGTTGTAACATGTTGGATATAGAATCACGATGTAGGAAAAGCAAAAGTTGTTTTCCAGGTACCTGTCCATGATGAGTCCATGTGGAATATACACTCGTTCCAAGTCGGCTGCATAATGTTTTGGTATACAGAAGAGGTCTAGGTCGTAACCTTGCTCCTCATCGCTGATCTAAAACACACATATGACATCATTTAGTCATAGCATACCTGGCAGCACACAGGGCAAAGAACGCATAACAGTCTGTCTGACACAGAAAACGTTATCTAGTAGTTAACCAGACGAAATAGGGCAGTAGGGGAAGGGATCTTAACTTTAACCTTTTACCTATTGGCTAACCAGCTCACAAATCATTTGGTAGTTACTGTTAACATTTGATGTTTTGTGTGTACGTGACGGTTTATATTCTCAGTCAACACTTTCAGTCCAAAGTGAGTTTAGAAATGCATTTATTTTCTTAGCAATAATTTCCTATTCCAATATCCAAAAACCAGAACTTAACCAGTAGGTAGGAATGCAATACAAACAGTCAGATACTGTTACAGTGCTAGAGAAGCAAGTTAAAAAAAGACTAGCTATACTAGTATGGGGTGAAGGTCAGTTTCCCATAATAAGTGTGAATGTTGAAGGAAAGGTCTTTGCTCTATTCTTATAGTGCCTGTAGATCTTCTACATAATTGTTTTTCTTGTGTCTCTTTGAGCCTGACATTTAACCTTTGACCCTGAAAAGCCAAACAGCGTGTGACAGAAAACGTATAATGCAGCCATACAGAAAACGTATAATGCAGCCAAACATAAAACGTATAATGCAGTGTGAAGATCTGCTGCATTATGGGGCAGTGGTGTGCACGGAATATCGCTAAAGCTTTCAATATACCTCCTCAAACAAGCTGTGTGTGTGCGATTTTGAAAGTGCTAAAGAAAAATGACAGAAAAATCTTTGTTACTGAGTAAGCGGAACCTGTTTCTCCAGTGCATATCCGAACCTACATTCAGTTCAGTCTACAACACAGCCAGCAACACATTGATTTTAAAGGTTAATCTGCAATGGCTTCAAGGCAAAGTTTACACTCTCACACCGTCACCAGGGTGCACAGTATACAGTTGAAATGATAGTTTCATTTCCTGCATGATTTATTCACTTTTTCAATTTATTGGCCTCAAGAAACAGTATTTTACCGTTTCAAAACCGACCGAGTCTTCTATCTAGAAGTCATTTGTACGTTTGAGGACTGCTTTAGTAATTTATAGTCTAGGTATGTTTTCAGTGAGTCATGAAACGAGCACACATGACAACGAGTGACAACGGGATGGTCTGTCTAAAAATACATCCTCAAGATAATACCTCCTATGAATAACTCCTCACAATGTACTATGACAAAGACGTATGACATTTTTATTGCAATATCAGGCATGCCAAACATGTTAGGCAAATCATCTCTCTGCATAGCATTTATAGAAAACGCATTACGATGCATGTCACTCATTTATCATCATTTTATTACAAACAAAAACCCAGCATTACAAATGTGTAAACCGACCAAGTATGTTTTCGCTTGTTTGTCATACAGCTAAGCCGATCTGCATAAGCGACTCATTTATTCAACAACACATTAAGACTGATCGAAATTAAATAAAAGCCAAACACGAGCATAAATGAACGGACGGGCAGCATCACAAGCGGCATGCGGGAACCGCGTGTTTTCCCTCCGGGCCCGTTTACTGAACAGCACCGCTTGAGTCACCAAACCGATCCATCATGATTCATTCTGTCAATCGGAAGCTACTGAAACGGATATATTGTTTCATCACCCAAACAACACCGCTGAATATTTTGCGTGTGTGCTGACCGATCACGGGTCGCACTGTGGAAAAACATTTGAGGCATAATGTACAGTAACATTTACCACGACACAAGATCTGGCAGACGCCATTTCCGTCCCTGCAGAGCCGCCGTGAAGCTCCTCGTTTCTGAGCAGAAATGCTGAGCGAAACGTCAGATCTTTCCAATATCGCCTTGAAAGATCCGGAGCGACTTTTGTATCCCCGCATTAGATGGTGGCTGTCAGCGATATAGTATTACAGCGCCGGCTAACCAATGGGTGTTTAGTTAACGACCACCTATTTTAAAGAGGTATAGTGAGGTTGCATCGGAAAGGTTAATGCAACTGTCTTTCCTTGTACGTAGCAGATGAATGCATCCTAAATGATGAGGTCATGTTCTGTAATCCTCTTAATCCAAACACATAAATCTTCACACCAAGAAACAAACAAACGTATCTTAGTTTCTATAAAATATTCAATTAACAATTGTAATGAGCTAACACAGGATTGGTCGTTAATCCATTATAGGGGTTTACAATATTTACCAAACACTCGTTTAAAAAAAGTCTTGGCTTGTTGACTTTCCTATAAACAAGAGTATACAATGAAAACCATGCAGGTTATGTTTTTAAATGGGAAGCTTGACACCTTTTCCCCTTACAGAAGGACTCTTATTTTGAATTGCTAGATATTGCTAACATAGGCCTATTTCACAATATGGCGGCCAAGAACGGAAGTAGGGATGCGATACTTCCGGTCGCGCCGCCGCCTGTTACGATCGTCATTCATTCACAAAATTGAGTGCAAACGCGTTTTCTCCCAGTCATTAATAAATGTACCAACACCTAGAATAGCAGATGTTGTCCGTTTTGTTGATAGTTTTCAGGGAGATGTGAGAAGATCAAAATT